>JABUQX010096820.1:27500-60000 GCA_015478945.1 Trachelipus rathkii
TATATATATATATATATATATAATATATATATTATATATATATATATATTAATATATATATATCATATAATATATATATATATATATATATATATATATTAATATATAATAATATATATATATCATATATATATTTTATAATCATCTCATCATCAAAACCTTACTCCCCAAGACTGGGGGGATAAGGTGCATAATGCATCGGAAACCAAAAGTAAGTAGAAGAATAGCAAGCAAGTACGAAAGAAAAGCCGCAGCCTTAACCGGCTGCTACCTTTAAATCCTTTTAGTGAGAACTCGTCCTAGTCAGAACATCCACCCTAGAGTTTCGCGGGACCGCGACAGGACCCTACTATGGCACTCCCCTACATATGGAGTTTCATCCCTCGAACAAGGAGGGCCTCCAACCATACCCCCTCCGAAAAACCAACCCCGCCAATTCACTGCTGTTATGCAATTTTCTGCTCACGATCTGCGAAACTTCATTTCTCTTCTTCCAAGGCATTCCTTTACTGACCGTCAATACAAAACTTTTCTTCGGTCACCCTATGCAGGCCGGTTCGAAGTCAGAGCAACACTCACCAACTATACATACGTTTACCAACCGACTATCACTCGCATCCTTTCACACAATGACCAAACCATCTCGCACGTGCCTTTCATTTAATCTCTCCATTTACCCCTTTATTTCCCGACCACAACAACCTCTCTAATGACGTTTAGATTCCTCATTTTAATCAATTCTTCTCACATTAGCCCACTCCTCTAAGAGTTGTCCTTACTGTGAGCACATTGGTACTAATTCAGATTCTATACTCTTAATCCGACTATAGTCCTCACTACATACATTAACCACAGGTAAGCAACTTACCCTCATGCAAGACCCTAGGCGCACTCAAGAACTTAGGTCCTTTTACATCCACCAACGATTTAATTGCACCAGCACCTTCCTGCCATTCACAATTTACTACTACACTGCATCATCCGCTCACTTCCTTTTCATCCAACCATATATCCTAATATTTAAAATTCTGACACTTTTTTTTAAAAAACTGCTCCCCTATCTAACATCGAACTATCACACCGAAGACTTGTCTTCACTGCCAACATAACCTAACGCTTATCTCGCTTACTTTCAAACCCCTCCTTTTACACAACCGGTACACAAATCTCTCTACAATCCTTCAAACTCTTTCAGTTCGCCACAACAAACCAATCATCCCTCATGAATATCGGATATGGAACCCTCCATCTCTCCATTTCCCATCATTCTAAACACCATCGCCTTGCCACCCTCCCGCCACTATAATTCTTTCATATTCAATCCATATACAAATTGAATAACACAACACATCATCCCTGCCTCACTTCCGCTATTAATCATTAATACTTCCAGATCACTTGTCGACTCTAGTTTATTCTTAACAACACGCTTCCCTAATTCGTCATACATACTGTTTGATTCCATTCAGAAGCTTTACCACCAACACATACATCACTAACAACTGCCAGAGAGCTTCCCTATTAATCTAACCATACCTGTTGAAAATCATAAAACCTAAATACAATTTACTCTTCTCCTCCTCTCATTATATCCCAGCTCATTTAATTCAGGGTGTAAGAAGATTGTGATGCCACACATATCTCTGTATCACCGACTTCCTAAACGCAACCTTGAATCTTTACCAATCGAGTCCTTCAGTCACTCCGTATGCACTCCTTTCGACCTCAAATACCAACTTATATCTCCCTATAACACTCAATAAACTAATTCTCCTCTAATATCTACAGCTACCTTCCCTCTTACCCTTATATATGGGTACTATTGAATATGCTCACTTCTCCATTCCTCGGACTATACCATCCAATAAACGCTTTGTGCACAACTTCCAAAAGCCTATGCAATTCACATATCAGCCTGTATATATATTATATATATCTATAGATATTATATATATATATATAATATTATGATATAGTATATATTTACTATATATAATATATATGATATTATATATATACTATATTTATGTATTATATATATTATACTTATAGTATATATATATAATGTAGGGTATAATATATAATATATTATTATAATATATATATATATAATATATAGAATATTATATAATTTTATATATACATATAATATATTGTATATGATATAATATAATATATAACTATATATATTATATATATAATATATAATATACGTATAATATATAGTATATATAATATATATAAATATAGTTACTATATATATATATTATATATTCTATATATATATATATATTGAATTACTATATATATATATATATATATATAGTGATATAATATACTAAATAATATATATATAACTTACTATTTGAAGAGAAGTGTTCCATAGTTCATAACTAGTTTGTTATATAATATAACTATTATATATACTGAATATATATAATATATAATACAATATATATTAATATATATATTAGATATATATGTATATATATATATAATATATATATATATATAGAATATATATATATACATATATATAAATACTACTATATATATCATATATATTACATAAATATTCTATATAATGATATATATATATAATATATATATATATATATATATAATAATTATATATAATCTATATATATATAGTTATATAATGACTATAGCTTTATATTCCTAAACTGGTAAATTTATTTGTAATACACTATATAAGGAAATAATATCAATATGTAGAAAAATGATTTAAAAATAAAGGTAGGTTAAAAATGCCAAAAGTATTTTGCAAGACTCTTGCAAATTTTAAAAGTGCAAAAACTAACTTCCATCAGTAGCAAGTACAAAGTAACTGTTTATTATAAGTATGTAAATACAGTCACACCCGAATTTAAGTACTTTGGTTTGTACTTGTACCCAAGCCTGAATCATATATATATATAAATATATATATATGTTATATATATATATAATATATATATATATATATATATATATATATTATATATATATATATCATATATATATATATATATATATATACTATATATATATAATATATACTATATATGAATAACGCAATGTTTTGATTAATTCTCCTATTTATAAATATATATATATATATACTATTATATATATATATATAGTATATATATATATATATATATAGTATCATATATATATAGTATATATATATAATATATACTATAATATATATATATATAATAATTTATATATTATATATATAATATATATATATATATATATATGTATATATATATATATATATAATGTCGTATATATAATAATATATATGATATAGATATATTGATATATAAATATATATATATATATATCTTTCAAGTTTAAAAAAATTAGTCTGCAAAATTCATGAACAAATTCTAGATATTTTTGTGCTTAAAAAAAACACATGTAACCTTACCAGACTTGTGCCTAACAAATATACAATGTTTATAGAGGAATGCATAGTTTAGTGACCTAACAGTACCGAGACATGGGAATTAGCCTGAATTCTTTCGACAAAAGAAATTTACTTGCAAATTTTCCTTTTCTATACTATATATATATATATATAATAATATATATAAGTATATATTATATAATATAGGTATCATATATATAGGTATATATATATATATATATATAATATATATTACTATAATTATATATAGTATATAATATGATATGATATATATAACTAGTGACTATGTGTATTTAAACGTAAACGTATAGGCGACTCAGTATAAGAGCTAGGCATAGTTATATAGTTATATATATATATATAATAGTACGTAAGCTACTGACTGACACATATATCAACGCGTATAAGCATACTATACTAGTTTATATATAGTATATGTAATATATATACTGTATATATATTAAATAATAACTACTATATATATAATATACCTAATATATATATATATAGTAATATTATATATACGTATATAATATATATATATACACTATCAATATATTATATATATTATATTATATATATATATAGTTTTTATATAATAATATATTTATATATATATTATATATATATATATATTATATATATATATATATATTATATATAATATATATTATATATATATATCATTACTATATATAGTATATATATATAAGTAATAATATATATATATATTATAATATATATATATACTATATATATATAATAATATATTATATATATATTAATATATATATAGTATAATATATGATAATATACTTTATATTATAATACTATATATATTATAATATATATAATATATATATATTATACACATTATATATATATATACAGTCATATATATATTAAGTACTATATTATATATATATATATGTATATTATATATATATATATATATATGATATAAATATATATATATATAATATATATATAATATTTATTTATAATTATATATATATACTATATATATATATAGACCACCCAGCACACCCGCTCATCACTATATCATGTATACCTACTAGTTAATACAACAATGCAGCCCCTTGGGTCTTTACTATATATATATATACATATGAGGCAATGGTGATTATCCATTGTCCTACAACCAACGATTTGGATACTTATGCTTTATAATATGTTCGCGTTATCTAATAAAAAAAGAAAAAAGATACGCTTCTACGTTTCGGTTAGTACGAGGCGTTCTTTTTTTTTTTATCACAAGTTTGTCCAGGTATCTCTAGGTGCTACCTTTCGAGTCATGTTCCTGTTTTTTATATGAATTATCAGGTTTTTGAACTGCTCTGACTTGGTTGGAGTATGCTCATAACCTCAAGAATATTGATAGGAATCTAGGGTTCATATTCTTTGTGCACACTTTAAGCATAATAGGAGTCTCCTCTCTCCCCTCTCAATCCTCTTGATCTGGTCATCTCCTTTCTGCTGACTCTCATCCTTTCTGCGTCTCCCTGTCGTCCTCTTCTCCTTTTTTCTCTGTATTCGGGCTGAATCTTCTTCTGTCACGGTATTCCGATTTTTTCGATTTGGTTCACCTTGAGCGTAGATATGCCTCATTGGCTCTTCTCTCCTCTCTCTCTCTCTCCTCCTCTATATGTCACTCATAGTAGTATAGTATTGAGTATCGATTTGTTAGTTATATTTACTCGTTGTAGGTGTATGTCTAATATATGATATTAGAGTATATAGCTATTATTCTTCTACTTTTGACTATATATATACCTGATGCATTATAGATATAAACTTATTATTTAGTAAGCTATATTATACCCTATTGATATTATAATAGTATTATTATAATTATAGATATGTGTTAATTATTATATGTATATAATTATTGATATGTTGGTGTGTGTGGTGTCATTAGTGTATGTGTGTATGCTGTGCTATTCGATCGTGTGTGTGCAGTTGATTTTTTTATTAGGAGCAAATATTGTTACTTATACTTTTAAAATAGGTATAGATGTAAAGTCGATAGACTGAGCAGTATAAAGAAAGAGAGAATGGTGCCGAGAGATTCAGCACTTTCCACATATTCGAACTCTTCTTCTTCTTCTTCTGTCTTTCTTCTTCTTTCTGTATCACTTCTTCTTCAATCTCTTCGTCTGCACTCTTTCAATAGGTCTTGGTCTGCCTCGTTCGTGCTTTTTCTTCTTCTTCTACTTTTTCATCTTCTTCTCTTTCTTCTTCTTCCTCCTCTTGGCCTTCAGCCAGACTCGGTCAATAATCGCTTCCATTTGGTGCATGGATTGTCCTCCCAACAACATTCGACCAATACCTCTTCCACTTATTCTTTACCTCTTCCTTTCCATTATCATCATCATCATTATCATCATCATCTTCATCATCATCATCATGCCATTCGCATATTCAAAGATCTGCACTCGATCGAATCAATGCATTATCATTATCATTTATCTTGGTTAGCAATCATCAAATTTTATAAAATCATGCAAATTTAAATATTTTTATTATTATTTTATAGAGTTTTTTATTTTGGGGGAGGGGGAAGCGATTAGGTCCATGAAGAAGCGAATAAACTTTATTCTCTTCTTTTTATATATATATTTCTTCAACGTAATTATCTAATATATTTTTTTAGCAATATATTTGAAATGTATTAAAAAGTTGATAATATTGGAAAATTATAAATGCTGAAAAAGCATATATTAATATACCGATATAATTTTATATAATATGTACTAGTTGTTGTTCATATTGTTAATCACTTCCTAGATTTTCATATTCTATATTATAATCAATATATTAATGCATTATATATATACTATTTTTATTTCATTTTTCTTTCTATATCTTTTATATATATTTCATCCTTATTATATATAGTATAGTTACAGTAATATTTTCTAGATATATATATTTATCTATAAGAGGTGTTCTATACTACATTATATAATATAATATCCATAGAGGTGAAATTAGTATATATCTTTATTTGTATTTTACACTCATTGTTTATTACTCTTAGCTTTATATATATATAAGTCCATACATTATATATATATATTAATCTTGCTAATTACTTAGGGCTTTTAATCATACCTCTGCTTATACTGCTTTCCTTTTGCATTAAACATACCTTAAAATAGAGCAAAAGTTTTGTTATTAATCAGATGTAGTGTTACTTATCCAACATCAATACAGGGATTTGATTATGTAACTTGTTGTTTTACTGACTTTACCTTACTTTTAACTCACTAGTGAGCTATTTAATAACTATATATATATTTAATCATACTGATATTGCTATTAACATACCTTAAATAGTCAGTAAAACAGTAAATCAATAGAGAGGTGTTACGCTAACACCGTATAAAGGGGATTGTATGCTTTTTTGTTTTACTACTGAGTGACTTTAATACTATTGCTTTATTAATATCATTCATGTTATACTTATATAGAGCTATTAATAACTCAACTTGACTTTATTAACTGTTAATTTATCACGCTTTAAATCATTATAGTGTTTTTACTTCATATTAATAATATATTATTAAACAATTTCAAGTTTTTATACTTTATAATATTTTTTTTATAGTTTTTTAGTTTTATTATTATACTTATTTTATTTTATTTTATTATTTATAGTCATCAACTATTTTTTATAATATTATATTATGTTTATTATAATTACTTATTATATTTATTATATTATTATTATAATATTATGTTTATAAAATACTAGTATATAAAATATAATAAAATCATCACAAGAGTTTCCATGTTTATTAATGTGGCCAAGACGTCTTCAGAATAACTTTTCACACTTATATATATTTAGTATGAATCATTGTGTATCTCTCCGTCATCACTTCTTTATTATATCAATTCTTTCTTCTATTCTTATATATATTTATATTATTTATATATATATTTTCATATATATATATAATACTAGTAAGTTTTATGGGATATGAGCAGGAATAATAATCTATCTTATATATAAAATATTTTGTTTATTTACATTTTTATATATAGAGCAATTTATTAATTTTTTGCTATAAATATATATATTCAGTATATAATTACTATATATATAATCATTATATTGATTAATTATAATACTATTAATAATACGTATTTTAGTTATTCAAATATGGAAAAAAATCTATAGTATACCTATAATATTATATATGGTATATATAGTTTATTAATAATATATATTATTTACAGTTTGTATTATAATATTAATATAAATCATATTAATAAGTTATTTGACATAAATATTAGATGTACTTGAGTTACTCCTATTAAAATAATTCTATTTTATATATATTCAGAGAACGTTTTTCTTATCGTTTCATTTTAACAACTAACTTCTAGTTTCTCATTGTTTTCTAGTATTGTGTTTAAAGTATTTTTGTTAATATTATTTTATTAAATTTTTTAGTAATGATATAATTTATTAGTTGATTAAATTTTAAATGAGTGTTCAAATTCAATTGATTTATTTACTAGAGTTTAAAGATAGATAAAAAATTACCTCATCTCTAAGTCAGTCATACAGTCTCTATAAACAATTTATTTATATATCACTAATAAAATTCACAAATAATATCGCCGCCAATTGCTTTGGGCGCGGGATTGTTCTATTTTTAATGTGGTTAAAGTGTTTATTAGTGTTATAGTCAGAGTCAATATTACTCTCTATGATTTCCCGGCTTTATATTTCTGTTATTCGAGAGAGATTTTAGCACACTATAAAATCTTTTTTAATTGACTTTTTTTTAATTCAATATATATATTTCATTTATTTGACCAATTTTGGCAAAGTTTAAATAATATATTTTAAGACCAAAATATTCATTAACGTAACTGTTTATGAAATTTGCAAAAATAGGTATCGTTAATCTATAAGGGAGCAAAATACTCGTGCTCCCGAAGCACGAGAGAAGTAGCGAGTCTGAGTGCATGGATTCGTCGCCCTTCTGATATATTTGTAAATTAGTATATATATATAGTGAGATGTATATAATACGAGGATGTCTGAGTTAAATATTTAGTATATATATGGTTAGATCAGTATATATATATAGATATAAATTCACTATATAATTATATACTATATATTATATATAATATATAATATATATATATATATATGCATAATTGAGTAAAAATGTTTACTTTTTATATTATCTAGCATGATAAATGTAAAAATATTGTAACAGACATGTAGGAAAATGTGTATACTCAAACGAAACAATTCGCTTGTCGCTACATTTTAGCGGTCACGAAGGTTTATTCTTTTGATATGATATATTCTCTCTATCTTATCTTTTTCTTGGGGTCTTTCTTTCTTTCATTCTTTCTTTATTAGATGAGAAATTCATATTCACGATAAATAACTATATTGACTAATACTTTAAATGTAATGTCTTTCCTCTTTTATGTCAACGACCTGCCAAAAGTTTTTGGTCAGGTCAAATAAGGTCAAAATTTAGGCACAAAACTTCTTGCCGGTAGTTCATCACTTACACAGTTATTTTTTCTTCATGAAATTTTTTAAGGATTATCTTTATTCGAGAGGCGTGTTTATAGTTCTCTAAGTGGTTTTAAGAGACAGCTCATATTCAGCGGTTGGGGAACGAGGTGATATATTAGTGGGTGACATCCATTTGGGATTGTATTAGTAGTTACGAGCGTCTGGCGCTACGGAGTGCGTCGTCAAGGTAGGGCTGCCGACATTTCACAAGCTCGTTTAAGTTAAGGGGGTTATGCATCTCTATTAAATAATTATTGAGCCAGTTTTAGGATGCGTTTTACATCATGGGTTGATTAGTCGATCATAAAGCCAATTGTTATATTACGCATAGAAGAGCAGCATGACCATATTTATAAGCTTTTTAACATTCCTATTTTAAGCTCATTTGCGTATACTGAGGCACACACCTACACACACTACATTAGAAGGTTAAAATGTAAATGATGTGAGTATGGTATCAACTAAAATGTTAGTACCACTGAAATGGTAAGTGATATTTTTACGTTTTTTATGTTAACGACACTTTCTAGGAGAAAGATTCGACAAAATAAACGCATAATTATTTTCGAATGTTTTTATTGAGACATTTAAACATCGAATGTCAAAAAAAATTTGAACTCGATCTTACTATAAGAATAATTTTTAGAGCCACATTTTCTGTATGGTGTCTTCTACCTATAAGAGGAGAACCATTGCCTAACAAGGAAGCAACTAATGGCTTTCTCTCAGTCTCATCGTTCTACTCCTGTCGCCTTACAGGTCTCTCTCTTGCTCGGGTCATGACGGTGGTGATTCTTCTAATCAGTCCTCTGCGTCTCGGTTGCTCTTCGTCTTTCTTCTCATATCTTCTCTTGTCGTTCTCAGAGCCTTCCTCATGTTTTCCATCTCTTCTGCTCTCATCTCTACTTATTTTACACATAATTAAAATATCAGAAATGTTGAGGTGGTACCGACCATTCAGTCCTTTTTATAATAGTGCAAAATCGATAATTTTCAACTAATCTTGACACAAGCACACAGAAATACAAACGCATAGTCACACAAACTTGTTCATATACACAAACTCACTCATTAACACAAACTCACTCATATACACAAACAACAAATATTCACACATAGCAATGAAACAAATTTTTACTGCACATTTGTAAAGAGTATATATATATTTTCAATTAACGTTGATTTAAATTATTATTATTATTATTATTTATGGACTATTATGTATTATTTATTATTATTATTATTTAATATGTAATTATCAAATTAGAGTCTTAATCATTCTCAGTATTTTCTATTCATTATTATTGTATCGATGTTGAGTGATAATTATTATTATTTTTATTATAATATTATTTTTATTTTTACTTTATTATTATTATTATTATTATTATTATTATTATTATTATTATTATTATTATTATTATTATTATTATTATTATTATTATTATTATTATTATTAATTATAATAATTACTAATAATAATCATAATATTAATAATATTACTAATATTAATCAATAATACTATTGCCAAGTATTATTAACCCAACAAAATTTAAATGCATGTTACTCTCATATCCCATTTACAGTTTGACCTTAATTTGGGAATAACTATTATAAATTTTTAGATACTTTAACTAACTAGATCTGGTATTGTAGGAATTAATACAGTTTAATAGGCGTATATCTTCTATTACCCTAAATGGCAAAGTGAGACGGAGCTGGAGGAGTAATTTATTCATTCAACTTTGCAATTGTTGTGATTTTAACTTACTTTTCCTCATATTAATTTGCATATACTCTCTTTCTGGTGGCTCAACTATTAGTTATAATACACAGTAAAATCCACATTTTCTTAAGATAATAATAATAATAATAATAATAATAATAATAATAATAATAATAATAATAATTAATAATAATAATAATAATAATAATAATAATAATAATAATAAAATTTAATTAATAATTTTTTTTTAATGAATTAATTATAATTTATAATACATATTTCAAACGTAATATAATATTACGGAATTGATAATAATAATAATAATAATAATAATAAATAATAATAATAATAATAATAATTAATATAATAATAATAATTATTAAGAATAATATGAATAATAAAATAAAAAATACAGAAAATGTAAAATAAAAATTTTGCCTAATAAACAATTTTGAAGAAAATTATTTGTGTAATATATATATATATATAGGTATTGACTATATATATATATAGTATATATATATAAATAATATATATATATTATATATTATTATTATATATATATACTATATTTATATATATATATTATATATATATAGTGAATATATACTATAATATACTCAGTATATATTAAATGCGGTAAAAATAAGGAGAGAGAAAGAAAGAGATTGGGCTTTTTTGATGATAAATGAGCAAAATATTGATCTAGAATCTTGATGCATTTAAACCGAATTTGACAATAATTTTTATTGTATTATTTCTTTTGTTCTCTATTATTTTATGGTTTCACTGATCAACTGTTCAGTATCGACCTTTGTTGGTGTAGTGTGGAGAGAGAGAGAGAGAGAGAGAGAGAGAGAGAGAGAGAGAGAGAGAGAGAGAGAGAGAGAGAGAGAGAGAGAGAGAGAGAGAGCGGTACGCTAAAGCCACCGCGCTTTCCATGCCCTTGAATTGCAATGAAGAAGAGTTGATTCGCAGCGGGTGTGAGACTGCAGACGCCGCTATATTCAAATGCGCATGAATATTCCACTCAAACAGACCCCTTTTATCAAACTTTAAAGCGAAGCGATTGGTTGCCGCTTTTGCAAGATAGCCAACCAGCTAAAACGCAGGGCGGGATCTGTTGAAGCGTCACGTGATATGTTTTTATCTCTCTCTCTCCTGATTTAAATATAGCAACCCTTTCTCCCATCTTTTAAATCAAGAGGGAGAAGCCATTAGCTTACACCATAAAAATAAACTAGAAGATAAATAGCAGTTTTCGTCTTAATGATCATTACCATAGGTCCAACGCCAACTTTTTAATCATCAAACATAACAAATTATGTTATAAAGAGTGCCTCTAACGACATAGCTATTTGAATGACGGCCACGCGTGCGCCAGCCATAACTTTTTTTTGCCTTCCCCTCATATGCTAAATATGACTCTTGAAAACGCTCTTCAATTACTATTGGCAGACGCTTCGATACACAAACGTGAGCTTTTCAAGAAAACAGTTTACATTTGGGACTGCGATCTATAAGCAAAAATATTTTCTTTTTCACGTAAATATTGAAAGCAGATAAATTACCTCTTGTTTCTTTTCTATTCTTAAATCAATATGGATTCCTAACTCGTAAAATTTTACCAATTGCTTCGAATTACGGAGCGATGCACACACACACACAAACACACAAACAGCCCAATCATGACTATAGGCGCCAATATTATGCACCACGCACAGGAGCAGCGATCTCTCTACAACTTATTATGATTCTATAGTATTACTATTCATCATTAGCATTATGTATGAATGTATAGGTTCATTCTTGAGAAGAGAGTAGAATATCGCCAATTTATATATAATTATACCGATACTAGGTTAATATAATAATTAATAATTCATATTATATTATATATATATATATATTATATATAGGTATAATATATATTATATGATTTAAATTATAGTGATATGTTATATATATAGTACTGTATATATATTTATATACTTATATATATACTATAATATATTTATATATAATATAAGGTTTATATATATATTAATACTTTTAAGCTTGCTTTATCTTATATATTATATGTATTAGCGTATACTTTCATATATCTAATATCTATAGTATATTATATATTATATGTTATATAATACGTATTGTATATATATATATCATTATATATATACTATATATATATATATATTATAATGTATAGTTATATAGTATATAATATATATATATATATTATACTCGTATATATAATTAGTAATATATATATATATATATATATATATATTTATATATTATATAATATATATATAGTATATATATATATATATATATATATATTTATATATATATATTATATATATACACATATTATATATATATATATATATATATATACTATGTATATATTATATATATATAATATATAGTATTATATATATAGGATTCTATATAATATATAATACTAGTTATATATATATATATATATATATAGTATATATAATATATATATATATATATATGATACTATACTATAATATAAAGTATATATATATATATATATATATATATTGATAATATAGCTATATATATATATGAATATATATATACTATATATATATTATATGTATTATATATATATATATATATATATAGAGAGGAGAGAGAGAGAGAGAGAGAGAGAGAGTGAGAGAGAGAGAGAGAGGACTACAAAAGAAACTGTTTTCGATCTCGTTTTTTTTTTTTGTGAAAAATTTTTTTTCTTGTTTTCTTTTTATGTTTTATTTAATAATTCTTTCATTATTTTTCACTCAATTTATTCTCATTTCTACATCAGATTTAGAATAGGTGAATCAGATCTGTCTTTTGATGTATGACTCATCAATGATCTGGATGAATTTTTTTTTTCTTATTTCTAAATAACTTTTTTGGTCGAAGTCGGAAATATAGAATAACCTTTTGGTTCTAAAATAGGAATTTTAAATTTATTTTTCCAGAGCGTAAATGGGACAGGATTACTCTTTCTAGTGGTGTTCCTTCAATCAAATTCTGATCAGAAATAAAGTTTTCAAAAAAAACGAAAAAAATTGCCTTTTTTTTTTTTTTGTTGAATGCTGCTTTTTTGTGTGCTAAAAATTGTTTTTTTTTTTAAATAAAATGGAAAAACGGTCATATTTATATATATATATATATATATACTATATACATTATCGTATAAGATATCGTATACGATATATATTATATATATATATTATCTATTTTAAATATATTATCTATATAATTGTTTATAATACTATATATAATATATATATATATAGATATATAAATAGTATATAATATATTATATAATATATATATATACGTAGTATATGACTATACGTATATATATATATATGAGTGAGTAAGTATAGTATTATAGTATATATTATTATATACATATTATATATAGTATAGTATATATTAATATAATAGTATTATATTATAGAGAGAGAGAGAGAGAAGAGAGAAAGAGAGAGAAGAGGAGAGAGAGAGAGAGAGAGAGAGAGAGAGAGAGAGAGAGAGAGACAGAGGGAGAGAGAGAAAGAGAGAGAGAAAATGAGAATTAGATTTTAAATGAAATTATAAAGAAATGAGACTCTGAGAGAGAGAAGAAGAGAGAGAGAGAGAGAATACCCGAGAGTACGTACACAGGGCCCAAATGACACCCACCAATGAAGGAATATTAACGGAAAATATTGCATAGATCAATGGCCGACATGCCCGGATACACATCGTTTCAAAGTGTTTAAACTTACAAAATTTGGAAAAAAAAATTTACTTTACGGATTTAAGAACAATTATTATTATTATTATTATTATTATTATTATTATTATTATTATTATTATTATTATTATTATTATTATTATTATTATTATTATTATTATATATTAATTAATTTTATTATGCAAATTATGTTGGCTGACATACCGGTACAGTGCCCTTGCGGTGCGGTGCGGTGCGGTACGGTACAGTGATGCACGCAATTTCATCCTCCTGTTGCGGTGCACCGTTGTTTTTGCTTTTAGTACGGTGTAATGCTGTTGCACGACCTCTAAATGCGGTGCTATATAAAAAATGCTGTGCTTGTCGAACCCAATATTGGATGCTTTAATTTATCATGAATTCTATTTCCATGTTTCCTGGTGACATTTAAATTGTCACTTTATATTCAATCAACATTTGAATATTCCTTTGCCCCTAGAATGATGACATAGTGACAAACGTTTCAAATAGTGACATGAGTGACAAGCATTTTAAATGGTGACATAAGTGACAAACGTTTTGAATGGTGACATAAGTGACAAACGTTTTAAAATTTAAATGATGACATAAGTGACAAACGTTTTGAATGTTATATAAGTGGCGAAAGATTTGACTGATGACATAAGTGCATGACAAGCCTTTTGAATGGTTACACAAGTTACAAACCTTTTGAATGGCGACATAAGTGACAAACGTTTTGAATGGTTACATAAGTGACAAACGTTTTAAATGGTGGCATGAATGACAAACATTTTAAATGGTGACATAAGTGATAAATTTTTTGAATGGTGACATAAGTGAGAAACTTTTTGAATGGTTTCATAAATGACAAACGTTCTGAATGGTGACATAAGTGACAAACGTTTTAAATGATGACATAAATGACAAAATTTTTGCTTGCATTTCAAAAAAATAATTTTGTTCAAGGTTTGTTTGTACTTTTGACTTTCAATACTACGTAGAGTCAGGGAAATAAGTTCGTTCCCCAGGATGAGTATACGAGTATAAAACCTACATATATGGATATTTCTTTTTTAAAGCAAAATTCTTTTTTATTTACCTTGAAGACTTTCACACTACTTATGTGAATGTCATCAAAATAAAAATGGCGTTTTTGCTTTCTAAAATTAAGTATATATGTATGATACATTTTCTTTTCCTACACAGAATATTCTTTTAATATCAAAAATTATAATTCTATCAATCAATGACCCAATGATGAATTGTCATTTCGCAAATTAATTTAGTTTGACCTGATATTATTCCTTAAAAACCTTATATAAATTGCTAATTATAATTTTTAATTAGATTTTAATCTTTAACGAAACCTCTGAATTTAATATTAATGAATAACTGAAATAGGAAGGAACTACTTCATATCGCGTAGAAAATATTGATACGCGGTCGAGTGATTTAATTTTCATCAAACTGCTTCATATAGTATACTTTACATCGCATATGATATACTTTACATCGAAACGCAATGCTATGAAATTGTTTTTTTCAAAGGCTGTGTTGTTAAAATTTCAAATTAATATATTTAAAATAGTTACCCATAAGACATTTTATTTTATTTCACTTTTTAATATTTTAAAATAATTTTTTAATTAGTAAATAATGAGAAAAAGTATAAGTAAAATTTTTTATATTATATCAAATTAATATATTTTTTTCAACTTTGCTTTATATAAAAGTTAATTTTATTGACTACGAAAATTAAACTAACAAAAATGCTATTTTGTTAGTGTGGCAAATAATATTGGTGTGATAATACCAATGACCGTTTATAAAAAGGTATCATTACGTATATATATATTATATATATATACTTATTATATATTATATAATTACTTAACGTATAGCTTCTATGTAGTGTAAAATCAGTGATATTATTATTAATAAAAACTAATAATATCTAATATATTAGTATAAATATACAATTACAAATATAATATATATTGTATAATATATATATATATTATTATACGTATAGAAAGTTTATTATAATTTTATGGGTGAAAATAACATGTAATGGTTTTACAATTGCGTATATAAGTAATGTTAGGGATGAAAATAACAATATTAATATTGATGATGATAAAAAAATAATTATCTATATATACTCGAACACCCTAGTATGACGAGTAAAATTCTATTACTCTCTGAGAGGAACCGGCAGTTAATGGAATTTTATGTTACTGATAATATTATATTTCTGGTAATTAAATACATATAGTAGGAAATAATAACTCCACAACTACTCGTGTGGAAATGAGTTCATCAATAAATAATGCGTGACTAATTCTATTATAATAAGTATAATATATGATAGGTACATAATTAAGCTTTCCAATTAATAAGTCGTGGATATATATCACTCCATATAGTAACTATGATAGAAAACCTATTATTTCTAATTATATATATATTTAAGATCCATTAATAACGCTAGTTATAGAAGGATTGAGACAAACGCACGGTGCTGCGCGCGGATCGCAGTGCGAGCTATAAATGTCGGTGCGGGTGCGGTGCGCGTGTGCGAATTTGTTTTTAGTTATTGTGCGGTGCGTGCGCGGTGCGAAGCTTTTGGTGCGGTGCGGTGCGCGGTGCGAAGCTTTTGGTGCGGTGCGGTTGCGGCTCGGTATGCTGGCTTTCAAATTCCAATTTTAAAAGAATTCGTATATATATATATATATATATATATAAATATATATATATATATATTATAAGTTAGATAAGTAAGTATACCGTATATATATATATTATATATATATATTCTCTGAGTATTTATTATACTAGCTCAAAGACCACGCGAGTCGTTCAGTTCAATATAATTTTCAAGTCAGCAGAGTCTTTTAGGAATGACTGAAGTCTGCATCTCACAAACTTTGAAGATTAAATCACTAACGTCCAGGCTCGGATTCAGGTTGTATAGCAATCGCAGGCGTAGGCCTGAAACGTTGATTTAAGATATTATGGTTGTGCTTCACCTTGCTGCGTAAATATTTCAAAAAAGTAAATTGTAAGCTGATATTCTAGCACAGAAAATTATTGTTTAATTATATGTTTACAGGGGTATCTTTTTTGTCAAAAAACTAAATCATGCTCTAGTATTTATTTATACTGTTTTTAGAAAAAAAAACTAGTAGTGATTTTAAAAATATAGGCTATCAAAAATAATCAAACGTAAAGTAAGAAATAAAAGAGCGTCTCCTAGTGCACTTCTCAGGACTGTGGACGAAAGTTACCATTCCACTATGGAAGTACCTTCCACCATATAAAAATATATATGTATTATAAAATACTTATGTATATATAATATATATATAAATTATATATAATATATATATAGATAAATATATATAATATAATATTTTTTATATATAATAATTATATGTATATATATAATAGTATAAATATATATATAAGATATATATAGATTATAAGGTATGTATCAGATGTGTTCAGGAAACATCACAAAATACTTTGCAGCCAGAACATTACAAATGGAAAACTTTTGTCGACTGCTATGAGAAAACTGGAAAATCAGATAAAAGAAAATGCCGTTTGTGTTTTTTTCTAATGATCTAATAAAAGCCTTTTCAATTTAAAGAAGGCATTTAAGACGAATCAAGATACTTATTTCCCTCAAACGAAATCAGCACCAGAAGAGTGACGTTAGAATAAACCGTTCCATTGTGGGATCGGATTTTTGAAAACCAATTTCTAATTCGCCACCTGCGAAAACCAACAGCGATGAATTCCACAGAAGGAAGGGGGAAAAAAAAATTTCATCTTGATCTCTTAACAGCAAAATGATGGACTGATCTGATGTCATTTCGATCGGTAGAATCTCCTGCTTTTTTTTAAGTATTTAGTTATTGAATTATTGTTTTTCTTGAGTAAAATATAAAATCTATGTTTCCTTAAAGTAGTGGTTACTATATTAGATATATATAAATTATATATATAAGTATATAAGTAGTATATAGTAGTATATATATATATTATATATAATATATATATATATATTATAGTTATATATATATATATAATATTATATATATATATATATATATTATATATATATTATATGGCAAACTTACTTAACGCCCAAGCGGAACGGGACGTCAGATTTCAAAAAAAATTTCACAGGTAGACCCTATGATACGTAAATAGATGTTCTAGGCGCGAAATGGAACTTTTTTTTATAGGTTAGGTTAGGTTAGCTTCAGCTAGGTTAGGTTAGTTTTGGTTAGGTTAGGTTAGCTTAGTTCACGAAAACTTAGGAAATTGTTGTTTTTTAAATTAAATTAAAAATATTGAAGTCACCTTTTAATTTATTTCTTAATCATAGAAAACGTTAGCCGTACAACATCCAAATAGTATATAATATGGAATTTGAATTACGCAGTAAAAAGAAGTTCGTAAATAATAATAATAATAATAAAAATTATTAATTACTTTACCAAAAATGGCAGTTCACTCCTCAAATTCTTCCTTTTTATACAAGGTTTTGTTTGATATAAAAAACATTAATAATTTTTAGTATTAAAATATAATAATATATATATATATATATATATATTATATATTGTATATATAAATAATATATAGAATTATATATATTATATATAGTATATTATAATATTATGCATATATGACAAAGTATAGTAACGGTGACACGGAACGGGACTGAGATTTTCAAAAAAAAAAAAATAAAATATGGGGCACATAAAGATGTTCTTAGAGGGTCTGCGAAATGGAAGCGAAAAAAACATCATTTTTATTTCAAGTTAGTTAGTCGCATTTAAAATAAAAATTTCACAGGGTGTTGATTCTAGGTTTAGGTTAGGGTTAGGGTAGGTAGTTCTTCCTGTGAAGTTTTTTTTTTAAAATCTGACGTTCCTAACCTGAGATATAAAAAAAAAACAAAAAATAAAAAATTCCATTTCACCCCTAGAACATCTTTTTATGTACCATAGAGTCACCCTGTGAAAAGATTTTTGAAATCCGACGTCCCGTTCCGTGTCCCCGTTACTATAATTTGTCCATATATATATATATATATATATATATATATATATATATATATATATATATATATATATATATATATATATATATATATATATATATAGTATATATTTACAATATTATATATATTGGAAACTCTTAAATATTCTCGATCCTGAATATCAAGCCCCAACACGAAGAGGAATTGCAACGAATCATATAAATTGTTTGTACGGCGACATGAGACAAAAAATTTGAAGTATGTTGTCAAACCAGTCCGAAGATGGTAAGTTTAATCACTTTAATGTAACATTCGATTTATGGACATGCACCAAAAATCAAAGTCAGTTTTTAGCCCTAACTTCACACTCAATTGATGAAACTTAGAAATATTGCGTGTTTTTTGTATCGGATGCATCCATGTGATGAATCTCATACAGGTGATAACATAAGTGCTTCAATATCAAAGTGTTTTCAAGAACTTAAATTTAGAATGCCTTCCTTTGCTGTTACTTATAATGGAACAAATGTTATTAAAACATGTCAGAAATTGAATATAAAAAGATTACCTTGCATTGCACATACTATAATCCTTTGTATTGATCCCGTTTTATTTCCAAAACCACAAAATTCAACATTTACATCAAACATTGTTGATAAAGTTCGAAATATTGCAACGTTATTCAAAAGATTTTTAAAAATTTGGAATGACTACAAAGCAATCTATAAATCAGAAAAAAATACTTCACATAATCCAAACAAAATTAACTAGAGATTGTAAAACAAGATGGAATAGTTCATTACCTATGATAGACGAAGCTGTCAGTCAAGCAGAGCAGTTAGAAATTGCAGCTTTGAAGTTAAAACTTCCATCCCTGGCTATAAAACCAAATGAAAAAATTATTTTAAGAATTTGCGAGAAATTCTGAGACCTTTCAAAGAAGCATCGCAAATTTTGTGTGGAAGTAAATATCACATCTTCGATAATTGTTCCAACTGTTTATGCTATAAGCTCTCAGTTATCAGCAATTGAAGATTTGCATGAAGAAACAGAAAAGGCTAAAGAACAAATCCAAAATGAAGTTAATCAAAGACTAATCCCCTACGTTCAAAACCCAATTTGTCTTATGTCAACATACTTGGACCAAAATTTAAGAAAAAAATATTTTCTGATTCTGACTTGGGAATTATTATTAATGGTATAGAAACTTTTTTAAAGGAAAATATGAAAATCACGGAACCGGACGTTACTGTAGAATCACCAACTAAACTACGAAAGCGAGATCTAAGATCATTTTCTTCGAAAACTTTGAGCCATGATATAAATATTTCAGAGACATCTCGTATATCAATGTTTGACAATTTACTCACAAAGTCTAGCGATAGTAACTGCGATAGTGAATCATCTGTAGATTCATCTCTATATAATGAACTCGAACTTTACAAGAAATATTATCAAAAGGACAAGACTATAAGAACAATTGATTTCGACATTTTAATATTTTGGAAGGAAAAGGAGGCTTTGTTCCCAATACTTAGTAAAGTAGCTAAAGTTTTTCTTGCTATCCCAGCAACATCGGTTGAAAATGAAAGACTATTCTCAAAAGCCGGCGATCTAATAACCGATCGAAGAACAAGACTTAATTCGAAAAGTGTTGAAAAATTAATATTTATAAAAAGAAATCTAAATTCTCTTAATAACTGAAATACTCTATCAAGTCTAACTCAAGTATATATAGTTCAATGACTTTATTTGTTGGTATATATATATATATATATATATATATATATATATATATATATAAAGATATATATATATATATATATATATATATATATATATATATATATATAACAAACTAAAATTTGTAAATATATATAAAATATATATATATATATATATATATATATATATATATATATATATATATATATATATATATATATATATATATATATACATATTGGCTATTACTATTTATGTAACTGGTAAAAATGAGCATCCAAAAACATCTACAGATATATATTGTTGTTGCTATATATGAGTTATATTATTACATATATATATATATATTAGCATATTATTGTTATTATATATTATTATTATATATATATATATATATATGGCAAAACTTTCCTAGAATAAAAACGTATTAGATATATATATACAGCATATATATATATATATATATATATTATACATATATATAATATATATATATATATATATATATATATTATTATATGTTATTTATATATATATATATATATATATATATATATAATATTTATATATTATATATATATATATATATATTAAAGATATACATATATATATATATTATTACATATATTATATATATATTATTATTGTTATATATATATATATGCTATATATATATATATATATATATATTAGTATCCAAAATCTGATAGATATATATATATATATACTGTATATATATATAGAGATAGTATATATATATATATATATATATATATATATATATATACAGATATAGAGACATATGTATATATATATATATATATATATATATATATATATGCCTATATATGGAATAATTATATGTTGTAAGAAGTAAATAAATAGTGATAAAATATCGAATTCTTTGTTATTCCTTCTTAATTCCTTAACCAACACTACAGTTTGTACAGTCACAATGACTATAGTAAGAGGTGCGGTGCGGTGCGTGGTGCGCAACTGCTGGTGCGGTGCGGTGCGCCAAACCATGGTACCGGTGCGGTGCGGTGCGGTGCGCCCAAGTTCAAAAACTCGTGGTGCGGTGCGGTGCTGGTGCTGCTACAGCTGGTGCGGTGCGGTGCCGGTGCCCAAAATACCGGTGCTCTGCCAACCCTAATATATATATATATATATATATATATATATATATATATATATATATATATATATATATATATATATATATATATATATATATATATATATATATATATATATATATATATATATATATAGAAGAAGGTTATATACATATATATATATATATATCTATATATATATATATATATATGTTATATATATATATATATATATTATTTTTTACAGATTTTTATCTAAAAACATTAATAAAATATTAAGAACATCTGTAATTAATTTCCATTCAGGGATTACTTTAAGATTAAAGTAAGCGATAATAGTAAAGCTGAGTGTCTTTTGTGCGCTACTAGGAATACATTACTATCAAGAGGAAACCCAAAGAAAGGTTCCAAATATTATCACACAAAACCTTTACTGGATCATCTTGAAAAGAAACATAAAACCACATATTTGAAGATAAAAGAAATATCTGAATCTTCAAGAGGAAAAGTTGCCGAATAAAAAAGAAAACATGATATCACAGACAAAGCAGATGATGATCCATGTCCATCCATATCATCAACTTCTACCTCTATTAAAAAAAGATTTCTTCATCTTACACTGTTTGAAATAACTGAGAAAAACAAAGATTTGGAAATCATTAATGATAGAAAACCACAGAAATTCATTTCAAAATTGGGGAAATGATTTCTGTGGACAATCTGCCATTTTCTTTTGTAGAAGACATTGGATTTAAGAGATTAATAAATCACGTATGTCCACAATATAATATTCCATCAGGGAGGTATTTTTCAGAAGAGATTATCCCAACAATATATAAAAGGGTAAGAAACACTTCAGCTGCAAGAAATTCAAGCAATATCATTAACATCAGATATTTGGACTTGCTCATATAACAATGAAAGCTTTATAAGTGTCAGGGCATTGGATTGATAAAGATTTTCAAAGGAAGAGTAGGGCATTACAAATCAGTAGTTTTAATGTTATTCATTCAGCAGAAAATATGTCTAAAAAGTGAGAAAATACTTAAGAGCTTGGATTTAATAAAATGAAAATATTTATGTTGTCCTAACAGATAATGCACCAAACATTACAAAAGGTATGAGAGCGACAGGTGTTATAAATGAGGCATGTTTTACTCACTCCTTACACATGATGCTATATTTTCTCAAAATCAATTAAAGATTTAATTACTTTTTATGTAGGGAAAAATTGTAGGTCATTTTAGTAGATCACCACTGAAATTCAAAAATCTCAAAATTTGCCAATACACAAGCTTATCCAAGATTTGGAAACAAAATGGAATTCATCATATTATATGCTGCAAAGGATCATAGAGTAAATAATTGCAATTACTATATATTCTTCAAATTCGAAAAACAATCTAGATATCTTAAATGCAAATCCCTGGAAGCTAATGGAGAATATAATTAGATTGCTACACCCATTTGAAGAATTAACTAAAAGAGTGAGTGATGATGAAAATGTAGATTTATCTTTTGTAATACCTGCAGTTTATGCATTGCAAAAATATTTAGCAAAAACTTGGAAGGATAGCGGTGTAAAAACTATGCAAGATGAACTTTTAAATTCTGTTACTGAACGTTTTGGTACCATTAAAGAGAAGAAACTTTATGTACTTGCAACAGTTCTAAATCCACAATACAAATTAGCTTCCTTTGATATTATTGATCAGAATAAAATGAAATTTATGCTCAAAGAAGAAGAAAACTTTTTATAAAAGCCAAAGAAAATATTACTTTAAATTCAGATTCTGATGAACAAAATGATCAGTTTCATATAGATTCACATGAAGAATCTGAAAATGAAAACGGCAGATATTGAGAAGGAAATACATTCAATATTCTGGAAGTGCTTTGATGACATGCTACAAGAAAAATCGTCGGAAGAAAATGAAGAATATTCAGATACAATCAAACCAAGTGGAACTGATCAAAGGAGAAAAAAGTTAAAATGCAAACGTAGAAGCAGCAGTGAGAGAAAACAACATGAATTAGAAAATACTAATCAAACTACTGTAGATAAATATTTTGCAGCACCACTTATGGAACGAAAATCGGATGCTGATCCACTGTTATGGTGGAAAGAGAGAAAAGCTCTTTATCCTGATTGCATCTTACCTGAATTAGCTAGTAAATATCTCTCTGCTCCACATTCAAGTGTATTTAGCGAGAGAATGTTTAGACTAGAACGAAATATTTATACAAAAGGAATCGTCTTTCTCCAACATTTGCTAATCAGCTCCTATTTCTTCATCATAATTTAAGAGCATTTGATTTTAAATATTAGAGAATTGTTACCTAAATAGCAATGCATAAGCTATTTAACTTTCATTTCACTGACTTTGTGTTTCTCAAAAAATTCTATTGTGATACTCTATACAGTATCGATAACAGCTGGTACATGCACTTTATAATATATATATATATATATATATATATATATATATATATATATATTTTGAAGCAATATATATATATATATATATATATATATATATATATATATATATATATATATATATATATATATATATATATATATATATATATATATAATGAAATGCAATAATTTTAACCTTGCAATCAAATTTGTAATTGTAAATACCTAGTTATAAGAAGATGAATATAAAGGTATATATATATATATATATATATATATATATATATAAAAATTCATGTATGTATATATATAAATATATATATATATATATATATATATATATATTAGGGATGTACCGATACCAGAAAAGAGGCCGATACCGATACCGATACTCTATTTTTTTAGGTGCCGATACCGATACCGATATTTTAATTAATATAATAAATGTATTAATAAGTAATAAGATAGAACATTTGTGCACTGCTAGGCAACCCAAGATTGCATTCTCTGTACAAACAATACTTAGTCATTTATTTCATATTTGGTTGTGCCTAAGTATATTTATTTCATAAATTAAAATAGCACCTTTAAGGAATAATTGCAAATATAATATTAACAACTTTTTATGTTTGTGTTTATTTAAAAATATTCCATTTCCATTTTCCAGTAAGTATTAACAAAGTTTAGCTACTAGCTTTTATGTTTTAACATGATTACAATTTACAAGAAGATTCTTTAACTAGCTGCTACAATATAAAGAATAAAATAATGAAAGAAGAGACTCAATTAATCAGCCGAAAAGTTAAAATAAAAACGCTATTATCAAACATCATAATAAAATACTCCCTTAAGATAGATATCATTCAAAAACTCAAATTCAAAAATTCCCAAATTGTAATGCAAAAATATGCTTTCACTAGTATCTGGCGAGAGACTGTTCCTTTTTGGGGTGTTTACATTCCTACCGAACCTACACTATATAAATACGCTCTCTCTCGACTGATGAAGGAGGTGCTGATAATTATTTGCCTGCAAGCACTGATAATAATGAAAACCTTGGCCCATTTTCATGCCACCGCATGAAAGGATTCTCTTCTGTAGGCAGCATCTCATGTTTTCGTAGAGCCTCATCTCCTCTTTCACAGACTGCAAATTTGAATTATCTTTACTCCTTGATGACTGTCTCTTCAGTTTTTGCGATGAGGTTACCTGGTGATTCCTTTGAAGGTGAATGAGATGTCAATGCAATTTCGGCCATGAACTTATCAAAATCTAACATATCCAAATCCTCATCTTCAGTAGGTTTATTTGCTGAAAAGCCACCATCGTCACTATCAGTGCTGTTGCCAGGGGTTGCAGATAAGGCGGCTTCCACTTCTGTCTCTTTTTTTTTTTTTGTCAAGCGAGCAAGCTCCTCGGTTATGCTATTTTAATGCATTCTAGAAGTGGTTCACCGTCGGAGGTGCCATTCTTGTGGGGTTTCAGCTAGCTTAAGGAATTCCTTATTAGAACCTTTATTTATTTTTTTTTTACAGTTGTCACCGCCGCTCACGGGCAGAACCCTATTCAAGGGGGAGTGGTTTTGAACGCCTCAAAAATCCATCTAACGCAAATTACGCAAATAAGCACAGACGCAGGCTTTAAAGTGAGGGAAATTAAATTGAGTAGGAAACACAGATGATGGAAGAGAATTCCACAGAACAGAGGTGGCAGGAAAGAAAGAAGCACCGCAGCGAACCAGTCTGGAGTTACTAACATCAACACAAAACTCATGTGCCGACACAGCACCCCTTGTGCTACGAGGGCGTCTAAAGGTGGTGGTACGCGAGTGGATAGTTCCCTCGAGCACTTGCCTCTACAGTACCTATAGAAAAGGGATAAAACACCAACATCGCGCCGCAAATATAAAGGGTCAAGTGAACTAGAAAGTACAGGACAGTTTATAAGTCTTTTGGCCTTTGACTCGACCCTATCCAAAAGCCGGATGAAACCAGAGCCCCCGCCCCTCACAGATATGAGAGCAGTACTCCATACAAGGGCGGATGAGACCCTTGTATAGGTGGAGTAACTGAGAAGAGGAAAAAAAGTCTTGCACTCTAAACAGAACTCCCAGTTTCTTTGAGGCCGCCCTAGCAACCACTGTGATTTGAGGTTTTCAAAACATTATTTTGTTTATGTTAAGGCCAAGGATGTTTATATTGTCAACAGGAGAGACGAGAGAACCGTCGAAAGAGATAGAAAAGTTAAGTGTCTTAGAGAGAGAGATTTGTAGAAGTTGTGTTTTTAAAGAATTAAATTTCACAAGCTTGAGACGACCCAACCCTGAAATTCTATCCAGATCAGCGAGAATAGAATCAGAAAGATTAAAACGAGAGGCAATTCTAGAAGTAAAAGAGGGAGCAGAATTGATATGAGTTGAAGAATGAAGGGTCAAGTCATCGACATATGAGTGGATAGAGTTTGATGTGCAGGTGAGAAGATCATTGATGAAAAGCAGGAATAAAGTAGGAGATAAAACAGAACCCTGAGGAACACCACTATTGAAAGAAAAAGAAGTCGCCCCATCAACAACAGCCGACATTGAGCGATTTGAAAGAAAGCTAGACATAAGTAAGCAAAGAGAAGAAGGAAACCCAAAGGAGGGGAGCTTGGAGAGCAGTGACGCGTGCCATACCCGGTCAAATACTTTGGATATGTCAAGCGCCACCACACAAGTCTTCATATAGTTCCTAAGGGCGGAAAACCATAAATCTGTTAAATAGGAAAGTATATCGCTAGTAGATCTCGAGCACCGAAAGCCGTACTGGTAATCAGAAAGAAGGGAAAGAGATTCCAGATGATCTAAGAAGTGAGAGTTGAGAAGGGTTTCAAAGATCTTAGAAAGAATACAAGTGAGAGCTATAGGGTGATAGTTAGAAGGATCAGAACAGCATCATTTTTTCGGAATAGGTTGGACATATGCGCGCTTCCAACACTGAGGGAAAGTGCTAGTATTGAGGCATAGAGAATATAGTTGAACGAGGGGTGGGGTCAGCACGGAAGCACACTTCCTCAAAACTCGGAGAGGAATGCCATCCGGCCACCCGCCTTCCTAACGTTCATAGATTTCAGGAGCTCATGCACCCGATCAAATGAAATGACAGGTAAAGGCATAGGACACCTGAGAGGAGAAGGAGGAGGAAGAGGAATACCAGAATCGTCCAGGGTTGAATTAGAGGAAAATAGGAGGCCAAAGAGATGATTGGCCTTTTCAGTTGGAGTATTAACAACAGAATCATCAGAGCGAATAAGAGGAGGAAAGGATGATTTACAGAAGTTGTTAGAGATGTTTTTGGCAAGAGGCCAGAAAGATTTGTCAGTAGGAGAACCAAGGAGGTTAGCTCATTTTCGTTTAATGAAAGTCAGCTTTGCTCGTAGAAGAGTATCCCTGCAACGATTTCTAGCTGAATGAAAATTGGCAAGTGATAGGAGAACGAGAATTTTTCCACACCCGATAAGTATTGTCTCTAGCCTGAATGGACAGGGAACAAGCACGATCGAACCATGGATTTTGAGGAGAAAAAGATTTAGTCCAAGAAAGAATGAACCTGCTCATCCCATCAACAATTACAGTTCCCACTTTATCGGCAGAATCTGAAGCGTCTTAAGAGTCACAGCAGTCACTTCAATTATAGTTAGCGTAGAAGCAACGCAATGCCCCCCAATCGGCCCGATCAAAGTGCCAGAAAAAACCGCATAGGGCAGGATGGAGATGTTGGAGAGAAAGTATTAAAATTAAGTGATATAAGGTTGTGGTCAGATTTACCGATAGGAGCGAAGGTGGTGTATTTATAGAGAGAGAAGGACTAGTGGTGAAACATAGGTCAAGTGTGTTCAAGAATCGGTTGGGACGATCCGGAATGTGTGTAGGTTATTTAATCAGTTGCTCCAGATCGTTGAGAATACTGAATGATTCGGCTTCCTCCCCACCTAAATCAGTATGAGAGGAACCCAACAATTCAGTTTTGTGTACATTGAAATCCCCTAAATAGAGGACCTCAGTATTTGGATGAGAAGATATAACTGTCTCGTGAGAAGTAGTAAGGTAATCAAAAAAAGGCATGAAAATCTGTTCTGTTAGGAGAACAGTAGCAGAAGCATAAGAATATTGTAGTAGAAGGAAGAAAGATTTTAAGCCACAGAACATCGAAGTTAGGAGATTCGAGATTCTCGAGACGTGTTATAGGAATGTTTATATTTACATAGGCACATACTCCACCCTTCAAACGGAAATTATGAAATAAGTTATAGTTGGAAATATTAAACGAGTAAGGATGAAAATTCTTAGCCATCTGGGTCTCAGACAAGAGCATAAAATTAGGGTTTAGAGTTAGAGAGGTAGTATTCCATGGATGCAAAGTTAGAGTGCAAGCAATTGATTTTGGTGAAAACAAAAAAAGCCACGCCCTGCAAATCCATATCAAACACCCACACGAAACCCCCCCCCAAAAAAAAAAAAAAAAAAACAGAAACAAATAGACAAAAAACAAAGGAGAAATGAGGAAAACTTATTCGTACGCTAAAACCTAAATTTTAAAACGATAAAACCCTATTTACAGCAAATATCTAAAATATGAATAATCCAGAAAGTTTAAAAACACTCACGCACTCACATGCTCTCACGAAATTGCGTACAAAAAAAAAATACTATTGATCAACTAAAAAAGTAGATAAATCTGTATAAATTATAATAATAGCTGTCCAAATAGGTAAATTTTGCGCTAAAGACCAAGTTGGAGAAACGCTAAAAATCTAAGTTAAAAAGGAAATCGAGGAAAAAAAAAACTTGGTACTAGCTATCTATATCGAACTAGATTTATTATTGAATCTAAAAGTTTCTCATAATTTTTCACCCAAAAAGTAAGAAGTATCGGCTAAGTATCGGCCATTTTAACCGATACCGATACCATCAAAAATGGCTGATACTACCGATACCGATACCGATACTATCGGTACATCCCTAATATATATATATATATATATATATCTAATCATACTTTTTATAAAAATTATATATATATATATATATATATATATATATATATATATATATATATATATTTATTTATATATTTACGGTATATATATATATATATATATATATATATATATATATATATATATATATATATATATATAGATATAGATATATATATATATATACATAATCATCTATATATATATATATATATATATATATATATATATAGTTTCAAATGTTACTTTGTTAAAACTTAAAAGCTCTTTAATAATTTAAAGATTAAGGATATACATCATAATTTTTTAGTCATTTGGTCAGATATGGCATGTAGTTTAAAAGTTCTTTTACCCATTTCTGTATTGCATTTTCAAAGCTAGATTTATCAAAAGTGTATTTTTGTTACTGTAGTCATCTTGGAATAGCAAAGAGCTTACCAAAATAATTAGTCAATTTAGCAAATGGTGTCATATAGGCCTATTCATATTATTATATATTATTATAGTTATAATATTAGTTATTAGTTTGACTTAATACAACAAAAAAATATTAAAATAACTTTTTTACACTTTTGTGAATCAGTTCTTCTAAATAAATTTATTTCATTAAATATATCATTATTGCTTTTTAATAAGTTATAACTATTTTTATTTCAAACTACCTTTAAAAATATAGGAACTCCGGCCAAGCCGGAGATCCGGTGCATCCCTAATATATATATATATATATATATATATATATATATATATATATAGTATAGTTATATATATATATATATATATATATATATATATATATATATATATATATATATATATATATATATATATATATATATATAAATATATATATATATATATATATATATATAATAATAATAATAATAATAATAATAATAATAATAATAATAATAATAATAATAAATTATATATTACTGGTACAGAGGGTGTTGATTCACCTGAATTCTTCTTTAGCACTAACAATGGAGAAAAGGATTCAGATTTCTCCTGAGAAAGGCTTTCCTTTAACCAGTCTAATCTCTTCAGGAACTTCAGCTGGGAGCCAATACCCTTGATTAGTTTAGACACATACTCTCCACCTAATAAAAGGAATGCCTCATCATCAATACCTTCATCTAATAAAAAAAAATGAAAAAAATAAGTATCAGTATATTTAAATCAAGTAATAGTATATTTATAGAAAAAGTTCAGGATCATCTTATCCATAAACTGAAAAGACTTTAACCATTTTGTTATATGGTAGGAAGAGATTTATTTCCTTATAAAAAATTTTATTCATACAGGATTTTTCCTGTGTTGGGACAGGTAATTCCTAAAAAATATTCTCCACAACATATATTTCAGATAATAAAAATTTTTTCAATTTAAATTTTTCTTTAAAAAATAAAATTTATTTATTAAATTTATAATTTTTTCTATATAATTTATTACTGTTGGATATTTACTGGCTTAATGAACTAACTGCTTTATGCAATACTGAATATTTTATTATAATTTTGTGCATTGGTGTAATTTAATTAGTTACAAGAGAAAAATTAATCTGTTGTGTTTTAAATATAATAGGAACTACAAAAATAGAATATTTATTTCTGTTAATTAAAATCAGAATTTTGCTAATTAAAGATTTTGATATTTTTTGTCTAAAGCAATTGTAAAATTGTAAGATGCGTTTTTTTTAAATAAAAGAGAAAACTGTATTGCTTTTAAAATTTTATGTAACTCATTGTATTCAGTTTTTTGTATTCTATTATGACAGCATTTATTCAAAAAGAGTCAAATAAATGGGTATTAACTCAACTTTTAAGCGGGTCCATAGACTTGCTGTAATAAAGTTGGCCTTAAAATAAGGTGGGTATAGCAGCATTCCAAGTAAGATTGTCATCTACATTTTTATATAATATAAAAAGAAAGAAAATTTTTAGCCTAAAAGCATTCTGTACTTCAATTTTATAGGAAAGGAAATTTCAATATTCTGGATGTTAATTTCAAATTTAAGTTTAAAATTGCAGAATTCAAATTGAAAAGTAATCTATTTTCATAAAAATATTATCAAAGACTTTTTTCCTTTTCAGAAAAACAGTACACACTAAATGTATTTTAATTAACTCTAAGCCATATTTCACCCACAAAAAAGTGGATGAGGTTAGATTTGACTGCACTATAACTATGTTAGCACAAGTAAGGGTTGGACTTGGGTAAGATAACACTATAATATAGTTTTCCTGATGTGACATAACCAAGCCCAATGTGGTGTTATCAGTACTAACCTAGCCATAGCTGCTAATCAATCAATCACAGCTAACCAAGCTATCACTGCAATCAAATCTAACCTCAATGCACTTTCCTGTTGAAACATAGTAGTTAAATAAAATACATTTAGTGTACACTGTTAAATGTATAGGATAGATGGTTACTGCAGGAACAAATGTATATTAAACAAACTGATGTAACAAAGATTGGCTCCGAACAGATGTGAGGCCATTTCAAAAAGTTTAAGGTTTACTCCCAGCCAGTTGGTTCTCTTCCAAAAATTGAAAAAAAAATTACTTAAATTATTAATATTTTAGTTTCATACAATATAATTCACTTTTTAGATTGAGAGCTTTAATTATCTATATAACCAGAAAATTATGGTG
>JABUQX010096820.1:65000-89171 GCA_015478945.1 Trachelipus rathkii
AGTCCTTCCATGAACCAGAGAGTGAGATTCTTCTTTGAAATTAGTATTTTATATTTTTCAAAGTCCACAATAAAATTTCGAAATCGGGTCCAAATTTTGTAGAGAAATGAGAGTCTGTAGCCCAAAATGATTTTTTGATACCATTGATATTCAAATGATATTCATTATGATGCTTATTAAAATTAGGATCTTATCCAAACACGATTATAATAATAGTATTAAATTTGTTAAGTTAGAGTTTCCTCTTTTCATATGATGATAAATCTTTTCTTTGTGTGTGCTAAATTGAGTAACTGGGTGAAGGTATCGAGAGAGTTTGGATTCTGTTTATACCAAGACTCTTGGAAAATTTTGAAAGTATTTAAAACTTTGTCCGAAAGAGAGTTTAATTTCTTCTTGATAGTTGAAATTTTGCTTAAAAAGAAATCACCTCAAAATATCCCTAAAGGTAAATGCTGGAGATTTTTAAAGATTGTTTAGTGGTTTTATAAATTACAATTCTTAAGGTTATTGAACTAAATTTTTTAGGCAAGTTTTTGTTTGTTTTGATAATTGAATTTCTTTTTAATATTAATTGTATATGAAAGCATTTAATATCTTATTTGAGCAATTTTTTCCGCAGATCATAGTTAAGATCTCCTAAGTTATATCAGGCATATTGAATGTATTGTACGTATTCAGCAATGATCGCCTAAGGGATTAGGTATATAATAGAAGCCTTTATTTAGAATCTTGTTAATAATTTAGAAGGAAATAAGGTATCAAATTTGCCAAACAAAGTTTTTGTTTCGTTTTGAGAGTAGACCTCAGGTGCTGGTTGTTGTAAATTAAATTTAATGTTAAACATAGAAATTTAAAAGTAATTTATATTAGATGTCTATTGTTATATGAAAATTTGGGTGCATCACGAAATCCAAGGGATGCGCGACAGCATGAAGAAAAACTTAAATTTTATCTTTTAGTAATTTTTGCAAAGCAGAAGCAATGTATATATATATATATATATATATAGTAATTATATAATATAAATATATATATATATATATATATTAATATATATAATATATATATATATAGATATATATATATATATATATATAGTATAATATATATTTTTGAAAGAGAGGGGTGCATGGAATCTATTTTTTATTTTGGTGGGGTGCGCCAATAGAAAAAAGATTGGGAACCACTAACCCTAGAGCACTAATATTAATTTCATAGGTTAGCACAGATGCCAGCTTTAAAGTGAGGAGATTAAATTTTAAGTAGGAAATACAGAAGAGGAAGAAGAATTCCACAGAACAAGAGGTGGTGGGAAAGAAAGGAGCACCACAAGCAACTAGCCTGGAGTTACCAATGTCAACACAAAAACTTGTGCGCAGATTCAGCACCACTTGTGCTATGAGGGCGTCGTAAACGTGGTGGTACGTGAGTAATAAGTTCCATCGAGCACCTGTCACTGCAGCACCTATAGGTTAGAGATAAAGCATCAACATTGCCGCGCGCCAAAGATAGAGGGTCAAGTAATGGAAAGTACAGACAGTTTATAAGCCCCCCCCCCCAGATATCAGAGCAGTCCCCATACATGGGCGGATGAGACCCTTGTATAGGTGGATCAACTGAGAAGAGGAAAAAAAAGTCTTGTAGTCTAAACAGAACTTCGTTTCTTTGAGGTTGCCCTAGCAACCGTTGTGATGTGAGGTTTACAAGACATTTTTTTGTTTATGTTAAGGCCAAGGATGTTTATATTTTCAACAGGAGAGACGAGAGAACCGTCGAAAGATATAGGAAAGTTAGAAAGTGTTTTGGAGAAGGAGATTTGTAGTAGTTGGGTTTTTAAAGAATTTAATCACAAGTTGAGACGACCCCACTGAAATTCTATCAGATCAGCGGGAATAGAATCAGAAAGATTAAGACAAGAGGCAATTCTAGAAGTAAAAGAGGGAGTAGAATTGATATGAGTTGAAGAATGAAGGGTCGAGTCATTGGCATATGAGTGGATAGAGTTAGAGGTGCAGGAGAGAAGATCATTAATGAAAAGTAGGAATAATGTAGGAAATAAGACAAAACCCTGAGGAACACCACTACTGACAGAAAAAGAAAAAGTTACCCCATCAACAACAGCCGACATTGATGCGATTGTCATAAGAGCTAGACATAGTAGCAAAGGAAGGGAGGGAGCTTGAAGAGCAGTGACGCTTACATACTCGGTCAATGCTTTGGATATGTCAAGGCCACCACGCAAGTCTTCCCCTAGTTGCAGAAAACCATAAATTGGTTAAAAAGGAAGTATATTGCCAGTAGACCTTGAGCGCCGAAACCTGTACAGGCGATCGGAATGATCTAAGAAGTGAGTTGAGAAGGGTTTCAAGGACCTTAGATAGAATACAAGTGAGAGCTTATAGGACGATATTAGAATTATCAGAGCAGCTTCCGTTTTTCGGAATAGGTTGGACATTGTGAGAGCTTCCAACACTGAGAAAGTGTAGTATCGAGGCATAGGAGAGTATAGTTGAACGAGGGGCAGGGATAGCACAGAAGCACACTTCCTCAAAACTAGGGGAGGAATGCCATCCGGACCACCAGCCTTGCTCTAACGTTTCAAGATTTCAGGGGCCCAATGCACCTGATCAAATGCCTAATCAAATTGTGGAGTCTTGAGTTCTTTGCTGAGTACCTGTCCTACTTGAACTCTGATTTCTACCTCCCCTCCAGAAGAAAAGTGATGAGGGATCTTGATGTCATTATGTGAAATAGGGAAGGCTGATTTAACCAACATTATCAGTAAAGTCAATTATGTGACCACAACCACAGACAGCTGGACTGGGCACAACAGAAGTTTTCTGGGCATAACAGTTCACTGGATTAATGTAAATACTTTGAAGAAAGAGAAGCTGTCCTTGCCTGTAGAGAGCTATCTGTGTCTCAGACCAGCACAGTCCTAGCCAACAATATTACGGATATCCATCAACAATTTGGCATTGAGCATAGGTCAGTAAAAATCAATATGAAATAATAGCATAATACTGAAAAAAATTATAACTAAATTATAATAAGGAAACTACTAAATTAAAAAAATTTATTTTCAGGTTGTCTGCATTACAACAGATAACAGTGCAAATTTCTGTGCAGACTTTCAGGTGGATACTCATGCAGAAATGGGTGAGAAAGAGCAGGTACCAATTGCAGAGATAGTGGTTATGCCTGAAGAGATGGAGCAAATTAAGGACACAGAGGTTCTGCAGTCAAAACCTCTCCAGCTAAAAAATCTGCTTGAAGAGCATGATGCCCTTAGCCTACCTAAACATTGCCATTGCATTTCCCAAACATTAAACATCTTGGCTACTAGGGATGTTTCAAATGTTCCTTACTGGTCCTCTGTTGTCAAGGATCCATTTTATAAGACACTTGCCAAAGCGCAGGCGTTGTGGAATGACCAAAATAGGAAAACTACAACTGCTGCGAGAATCAAGAAGGAGTTGGGAACAAAACTTGAAACACCAAGTGTTATTCGCTGAAACTCCCTATACGATTCTAAGAAAGACCTGCTTAAGCACCTTGATGGTCGCAAAACACAAATCAACATTTGTTTGGCGCAAAAGCCTTGTCTTCCAGTATTTAATAAAAGTGATAAGGAGGCAATTGCTGAGTACATCGAAATAATGATGCCTATTGTTGTTAGGCTTGATATGTTGCAGGATGAGAAGAATGTGTATGCGGGAGTCCTATTGCCTAATCTCTTCCTCCTCAAGGACAAGATCAGGGAAATGCAATGAGGTGGAAAAATTTAACTATGCCAAAAACTTAAGTCAACTACTTACTAAAGCAACCAAAGCCAAACAAAGGGAAAGAAAATGGCTTTGAACCGAGGTTCACCATTATCTTTGATGATTTTGATCTGCTTATGGCAACATCCCTGCACCTTCACTTCAAACTCGGAGTGGTACATAAGTTAAATGATGGGAAGTACCAAGCTGTCAAGACCAGAATATTGAAAGAAATATAGTGAAATATTGCATCGAATCTTACTCCTCCACATCAAGACACTGAAGGTGATGGGACTGAGTCTAAAAGTGACCCATATATGGTGAGTTATTTTTATAATTTTGAACAAACTTTAAGAATCTCATATATATATATATATATATATATATATATATATTATATATATTAGGTATAATATATATATATAATTATTATATATATATATTATATATATCATTAATCTTTATATGTACTTCCACCGGCATAGCGCGATGCCTCTCCTGGCAATTCAGATCCAGTGGCTCAAAATAGACTTACAATGTAAAATATATCTTTTAAGATGTAAAATAATGTGGTTTATGTCTTAGTATTAATTTTTTTATAAAACTTTTAATTAGTCCATTAATTTTGTGATTTTTTTTTTTTTTTCCTGAAGCACATAAAAATCGGGTAAATTTTAGGCTTATTGCTAAGAATCATACAGGTCAAAATAATTGTACTACATTATTGGTGGTACCAAGATATAGTACTTAAAAATAGTTCATAACCTTAATGCAATCATTGGAGTCATTCAGGCAAGAGATAAATGTTTTATTATAAAAATTGTAACATGGGGCAATTCGGTTTAGGTTTAAAAATTTGCGTGGGGCAATTCGGTCCACATTGAAATCTTCATTAAATTAAATTTTTTAATACTCTTTTACAAAAAGATTTCCAAAATATAATGTTTAAAATAATTTTTACACTTTTACAGCAAGATAGGTAGGTAAAGTTTTTCACATAGGCCTAATTAACTTGTACAATTTTTTTTAAGAAGATGGTTCACACTTACGCAAAAGTAACACAGCAGGATACAAAGGGATACTCTGATGATGATGTTGCCAGACCCTTAAGCCATTTTCGTTTTTGCATTGGCTCAAGTTTGCGTTCGTTCTTGTCAAACAGCGCAAAATCGTAAAAAAAAAAAAACCTCACCAAACGTAAAGAATTTCCTTAATTCTGTGTAATATAAAATAAAAAAAGAATTGCAACCTTACAGAATTAATTACAATTACAGTTCGTTTTTGGTCAAACAGCGCGCAAAATCGTAAAAAAACGATCACCAAACGTAAAGAATTTCCTTAATTCTGTGTAATATAGAATACAAAAGAATTACGGAAATTCCTTACGTTTGGTGAGCATTATTTTACTGTTTTGAGTTTGACAAAAACGAATGCAAACTCGAACATTTTATTAGTTTTCAAACCCAATTTCTTAATATAATAGTGTAATAATAATATTGTAATGTTTAAAAATAGACCTAAAACACTTGAGCTTGCGTTCATTTTTGTCAAACAGCGGTTTGCAGTTTCGTTTGTCAAACATTGCAAAAGTCGTATAAAAAAACTCTCACCAACGTAAAGATTTCCTTAACTGTAAAACATTAGAATTCCAAGAATAGAACCTTACAGAATTAAGGAAATTCCTTAATTTCAGCGAGCATTTTTTTTACGATTTTGCAGTTTGACATAAACGAACGCAAACTCGAACATTTTATTACGTTTTCGAACCCAATTCTTAAAAATAATATTGTTAATTAGCCATCCTTCCTAAACGAAAACGCGCTTATAATAGTTGTATCAAATAAAACCTTTAATGAGGATATTTAGGGATGTGAAAATTTGAAGTGGACCGAATTGCCCCCCCCCCCAAAATCGTGGGGCAATTCGGTCCACGTTACTTATCAGCTACTAACATTAATCCTATAATTATATATACAAATACAATTATACTAATTCTATTCCTAGCTTAATTAACAATTATAAAAAAAAATTTTTGAAAAAAAAAAAAACATAAATAGTCTCCATAAAACTTAGCATTTTTGAGTACCCCTGATTTTGGACCCGACTTAGCCCATTTTACGGTATATATACTGTATTATATATATTATATTTAATTATTATATATATATATATATATATTATTATATATATATTATATATTAATATATATCAGTCATATATATATATATATATATATATTTATAAAAATATATATATATATATTAGTATATAACTATAAATATATATATTATTATATATATATATATATTCACAATCACTGACAATGTTTCAAATGCGAACAAAAAGATTTGAGTTCTTGATACCATTTCTAAATATTTCAGAAACTGAAGGCCCCATATATCAGCAGACACCGCTGGAGGAGAATTGGGGCCAACTTGGATAGCTGGGCTGCATAAATGTACATGTATTCCTCTCACTAGAACCTGTTTCCATGTGAATACTAGGGAGGTTCTGGGTGGACTTGTTTATAAAGTTATAGATACCCCATTAGCCAGTCTCGCGGCTGTGCGAGAGCGTTGTTTATCAAGGCTTCTAGATTCTTAGACCAAAGAGGCAGCATGGCATCCAGCATTTTTTAAAAATTATGCTTCTAGTGAGAGTCGAAAATTTAACTCCCTAACTGTGTGCAAGCAAATAGCTCAAGAGGAGAGCTATAGTGTGATGAGTTCTACAATATTTGTACATGAAGGTTAATCTTTCTCATTTTTTGTTATATAGCCTATATTTGCATCATTCAATTAAAATTTAAAAATAATTCATCTTTACATACATGCGCTTAATATTTTTTATATTTTTTTTGCACTCCTAAATTTGTGGCTTTTAAAAAAAAATTGATTTACAGACACTATGTGCTTTTTTGCTCTACAGTTACCCGGATATATTTATTTGAGAAATAAATTTGCGCCTTTGCTCTCGCTTGAGCGAAGAACTCGAAGTTTTTCCACTTTGCACTTTGCACTTGGTGCTCATAGCAGGTTGTAAAATATTTTGAATCCTGGACGTCTGTATCCCCACCCTTTGTGCTACATCTAGTCAGGTAGAGATAATTACTATACGAACTTAGGCTCATAATTGATACTAACTAATGAGTATATAAATAGTATACTGGCATCACTCAAAGTCATATTATGTGAAATGATATGATTATATCGTAGTATATAACCTACCAGGTTCATTTATAAACATATTCAAGTCAGCTGTATATATATATACTATATATAGAATCATATATAGTGTTAATACATCCATTCGCGGTGAGGAGTTTGAATATAGGACACAGTACATATATAGCATATAGAGACTCAAAAATACAGATCACAACAAAATTACTCGGCTCGATTGTCAAATAGCCCAAACGGACCGGGTTTGCGTAGTGACTACAAGTTATTATTTAAATTAAATTATCCTTTATTCTAAAAGTACGTCCGGTTGTTATATGTTGCGCCAAAAATTAGTATAATTGGATTAGGGGAGGAAATTTAATTAAATAGATTTTCACATTTATCAGATTGAAGCCTTTTCTTAACGTTCGCTGCACGAATATAAAAATGAAAATTGTGAGACAGCATTTTAATTTACTCTATTTCGCAGTGTATGTTTGTAGTATGTGATTAGCTCTCAAAACTTGGGGTCCTATAGAAGGAAGTGCTGAGCCGTTTGATTCTCATGCATGAGAATTCACAGTGAGGTGGTTAAATCACTGGGGCCATTGCTTTACTTCTTGCGCCCTATCATACCGACCCTATATTACATTAAAAAATAGTCCATGATGGAGACAAACCGGTAAGAAGTACGGCCAGTGCTTATTCTAATGTTTATATAAGGTATCATTTTGAGCCATCCACTTTTATTACCCCTAATTACACCCCGCATACCATTTTACCATAGCCTCGTCTCGATCTATAGATATCTGCCTCTAATTTTTTCGAATAAAGTTCTCATTGATAAAAAAAAAAAAATATAAAGTTGTTATATGCGCGATAGCAGATATGGAATCTCCTATAAGACCTGAACAGTCCGCTCTCAGACTCCGAACCCCGCCGCGCACACCACTGCAAATGAGGTGAATAGAGACACCAACATTTTTAATTTTATTATTTATGTAGTGCGGGAATTGAATTTGAGGCAGTTTTGAAGTGTTTCAATCGATGTATTGTAGAATACAACAAAATACTAGGTGCTGCACTTGCCCTGTTCAACATTTAGGTTCTTAATAAAAAATTAAAGATATCAGATTGTGTTCTTATACAGAGAACCAAATTCCAAGAGGAACGTCACCCAGATATTCCTCAGCTCGTCTAACGGGAGAGAAGTCCAACTGGCACAGGCCCCAACTCTATAGACCTTTTATATGGACAACTCTCCAGACTTTACCTCTAAGAAGTTATCATATGAAATTATTCCATTATTTGTGCCCAATTAGCTCTCTAATGCATTCTCTCAAAACAGAGTAGAAAGAGAACAATGGCGAAACGTGGATTGCGATCGTTTACATGGATAATACGAATAGAGAGAGAAGAGAGCTTGCCCATAATAATACGAGGACTTGACCCCAATTATTCGCCGCTACTTCTGCCTGAGGACGGACCCGACGCACCTCGTATGTGATACTGACCTGTATAAGATGTGTTACGACTACGTTACTTACTTTTGACTAAACTCGGCGCCTCATCAAATATTATAATTATGATAATCCGATAGAGTATAATTGAGGCGACTATTCTATTCATAGACAATAAGTATGCAAGCTCTACTCTTAATTCGTAAATGAGTTGTGCTTATAACAACGGAATCGATGTTCGCCTTCATATATATCCTTTCTTGCGCATACTCCACAACTCTTACTAAAGTTAGAGAATAAATTAATTGAGACCCGAGCATAGTCTCAATAGGACGTAGATAACTCGACAAAAATCTCATTACACCTATCAGCGAGCCCAATTGAAGTTAATCATCTTGCGTCGACCTTTAAGTATTAGTAGTAGATTATGATATGCATTGTATCTATATCTTAGTAGTCTAAGCAGCGTCCGGGAATACACAATAATAGTACCTCACTAATGCTTATATTTGATTAATGGGTACATGTCTGAAGAACAGAGTATCCACATAGACACTATTGTGTGAAAGAAAAGAGTGGCACTGGCGTCATTATAAATATAAGTAGATATAGGCAGTTTAAGTACTAACTTAATTCCTGCTCTGGGGGGTCCCAGGTATTTAAGGCAAACTATACTTATAAATCTTTAAAACGTATAACGAACCTCTTGTTGACTCCGGTGTAGAGAATTAGATTTTATATTAAGTATCCCACCTCTAGCTTCACAGTCAGGCTTGGGTTATTATTATGAAAAACTCATGTTCTTAATTGCTGACCGCTATACTTGGACAAGGGAGTTGGGAAGGGGTCATTCAAAACTACCTGAATTGAAGCCGAGCTCACTTCACTGAGAGGGTTACTACATAATTTTGAGAAGCTTATTGTAATAGGCCGGCATTTTCGATGTGAACCCTACAAGATACGGCATCAGATCCTATATTCAAGGACTACAGAGTTCGAAAACTGTACCTATATATAATATACTCTATCTACTTCATGAACACGCTAGGATGTTTGCGCGCCTTGGTATAGGTCGTTTGTTGCTAAGGTGTATAAGTGGATAGTACAATTATCTATCTCATTGTTAGGAGATACAATTAAGGCTAGGCCAAACTACTAGGTATTGACAGATCACTTCTTCATATTCAGCTAATATTGTAATTATAAACGAACTCCATCAAACCCTCCGTCAACACGCCGCCCATAGGGTCTCTGGCCTGAGTTGCTGATTCCATGGCATTCTGCCTGTTCTACCACACATAGAGGGGATGTTTTCTCTGAAAAATCCTTTGGGTGGCGTTCGTCAGGGGTCGGTAATTATATCTGAAAGCCATGATCTCACGCATAACGGATCCTACATTTCACCTGATAACAAGCAGTTGCCCACAATCTATCGTGGTCAAACGATGGATTGGAGGGTTTTCTCAGCCCCCTCCTGCCAATACACAGGAGAAAGATATCAGCTATAATAGTATATATATATATATAGGTACCTAATGGTATAGAGGTGTAGGACGCTCATAAATATATAAGTCAATTGACTCTCAGCGTGAGGATCTAACTGCTACTGTGGTCTCGCTGTAAAAGATAGAGACAACCTCATAAGTAGTCAATAGTGATAGTATATATTAGTAATATACTGCTCACATACATATAGCTGAAATCTAGTGAAGAAACGGGTGATTTTACGCCTAAGTGAACTCTGAACTTTTAGTGATCATACGTATAACGTGCTCATAATTGTTACGAGTGTATGATATTGAATACATGCTCCATTCATCACATTGTAAGCGTTGTCAAATGTGGCAAATTTTCAGGTTATATACATAAAAAGCATGAAAATTTTAGTTTGAGTAGTTAACAATAATTTTTGTATCTATTTTTAAATACAAGTTCTGGTTAACCCATGAGGGATAACCACGAGAATTATATCTAGACTCCGGAATCTGAATGTGCTTTTAATTACGCTTCAGCGAAAATATGGTGTTTTTTGATTAGTGTGTCCTTTTCAACTATATATGTTAAGAATAGGTATATCTTTTTCGTTAAATGTCTGTAGCGAACAAACCAGACCTGATTGAAAAAAACATATAAAAAGTGTGCAGTCTTTCTCAGGACTCAGCGCATCTCACAACTAGTCTCAATTCCGTGGAAAACCCTGGACGATTTCCATAATAAACACTCACTTATATTTTTTCTACCCAGTGGTTTATCATATTCTTTATTTTATATATTATTAATATATTATTTAATATATATATATGATAGTATTATTATATTTAAATTTATTTATATATACTTTATAATTATGATATATATTCTCATAAGTCTGACCAAGGTGGTGAGGGCTATCCGCATTCCGAATATATTTTAATTAAAAACTATTTATTTATATATTTGCTGAATACCCTCTTTCATATATACTCTCATAGCACTCTCTCTCGAGCTGTCTTCTCATGTATGTTAAGTGTCTCTTAGTCTAATATTATATTTGATATATCTATTATATAGGCACACTTAAGATTTGTTTATTATTATTAGATTTAATGTACAGATCGATAACCATTTTATTATTATTATAGACAAAGTTATATATGTCCAAGTTTTATACTATCTTAGTTGTCTATTTGCTGCAAAGTGACCCTTGTGAACTATTTCATATTTTATATTCCAAAATTAATTTATTTAAGATATAAAAATCTACATCTGGGAATTATGTATAAAGTTTTTGATTTTTAGTTGGCCAAGATTTTGCTATATTATATATAGTATTAGTCTATTGTGACTGATTTCATTCAAATAATCCCTGTTTAAAATTTTCTTTAAAATAATCTTTGAATATAATAATAATTTACTAGGGGAGAAGAGTATGATAATATATTTATCCAATAAAGATTTCCCTCTGAGCGTCTTGATTATCTGACGTCTTCCACTCTTATCATGTGAGAGACATCCTCCTTGTCATCGAGTTCCATTGATCTTTCTAATTCTGTGAGCTATACATCCCGATATATGTCTGTTAAGTATCTATGTAATCATGAATCCTATTAATAAGTAAATATTTTCTTCAATTTGGGAGTATCTCGTAATTCGTAAGACCCTGATAAATACATTCACTAAATTAGATTTACTTTGCTTATGAACGAGTCAGTGGTCTGTCGGGTATGTCTTTTCTGAGTAGTACGCTAAAGCCTCCTCGTCGTACTTTTGGAAGTTCTCTGGATATCATTAAAAGGCGCTCGATCATTCCGATCCCTGGAGTACTTCTCTCAGTAGGTTAGTTGTATAGGGTGTCTCTTAGAAAATGAGTGGTATCTGTAATGAGGATTCTTGATTGACCACTTTCCTGAGTCTGTTGCCGTGCACTTTGACGATGACCTCGATATCTCGAATATTATTTCGGTGATAACTCTAGTTCAGAGATGTGGTATTTCCCTTTTTCCCTTCATTCGTGTCCGACTCTCTAATCTCATTATTCTCATTTACGTTGTAGACCTAGTATCTATGTTCGCTTAATCCTATCACTTGTCAACTTGGTAACCATATCTCCCCGCCGCCACGAGTCATATTCAGAGTATATATGTTCGTACAACTTAAGTCGATAGAGTTAATGATTCGTGGTGTTCAGAAAGCATCTTCTCTTGCTAAAGTGGGAAGAAATTATGACAGTTTTTTGACCTTATTCGTTTGATTTTTTTATGCCTTAGTCATTGAACTTAATTTTTGAATATTGGAAAGGCTGTGTTCTTTAGTTTCTTAGCTTACTGGTTGAGAATTTCTGAATAATATTACGCAAGGCATACTTACGTCTTTTCTTATTGGACTATATTCACTAGTAGCCATTGGAAGTTTTGAGAGAAGAAATTTATCGAATTTTTTGCTGATTATTATTCTATATTTTACCATCTATTTTGGAACCCTCACTTTAAAACTTTATACTTTTTTATAGCTAACTCTTTGACTTTCAATTTATAAAATCTTCAGATTTTATTCCCAACAAATTCTGAATATTGTGGAGATTTATGATCCACATTGATTAAGTTTGTAAATGGGTTGGATTTGTACTTAATGCGGCAAATTTCTGTCTATATGCTAATATGTACTATTTTAATCAAAAGCACAAAATAATTCGCACACCATAAGTCATGTTTATGCTTCGTGCTAGTACGATATATATATAAATTTTATTACGTATATAAACCACTTTTATGGAGGTGCTCGATACTTTGTTTACAATATTAGTCGTTTGATTAGATTAGAGTATTCTGTTTACTCTTACAACTAGTTCATAACAGACGCAAGTAATAACCCAGTCTGTGCGTGTTTTATTACTCTCTCGCTCATGCTGTATAGATAATGAGCCTGTCAGTAATACACAGGTTGTTATATATTCTGTAGATGGTACTGCATACCGAGACGGAGACGAAACGAGCTTAAATAAGTTCAGTATTATTTATAATCCTCCTTATGTTTCCTGTATGTGAATTTTAAGTAAAAATTCGTAAAGAATATAATACAAACTCAATTGAATTCTATGTGATGATAATACTGTTAATGTAAATGTTCACAATATCCGATCCTATGTCTGACCGTTCAATACAAAGTGAGTGCTGAAGGGTCGTTCCGATCGAGCATACCTCTATGATAGAATTACCTTCCCTTCCGGGCCAGGCTGGTGATGAATAGTGATCGCTTAATCCTAGCGTTCAGAGGTGAATATTTTGTTCCTTCTTCGCCAGTGAGTGTGGGTACATATGTAGAGGAGTGGTCTCAGTCAGAGATGAGTTAAGAGACGCTCCTCAACGCCTACGTGATATCCTATCCCCATCTCTCGAGGAAAACAGTTTACCCATAACAGAATATAATCCGTAACTTTGAATACATAATAATCATGCTTCTTTAATCATAATTTATAACCATTCACCGGTGATAATATGACTCAAAAAATTTCACTCAACAAATTAATCAGAAATAGGTTACCTCGCTATTTCCAGATGTAGTATGAGCGTGAGAAGAATATGGAAATCTGGTGGGGGGTAATAGGCTACTCATCTTGATTGTGGAGAGACAACATTCTGGTTGATAAATAACTCTAAGTGTTACTTATCGCCTCTCCGCACTAATAAATATTCATTTTAAAAAGTTCGAGCACGCACGCCACCGGTACATTTATTGACAGCAAAAAAGGATGATAATACATTCAACGTGTGGAGGGCAAGGATTCTATATGTTCACGCTCTTGGCCGTCAATGGTTTTTACACTAGTTTGAGGTTATTGGAACTTCTTACATTTACATAATGGTTTTCATTATTTAATTTAACTATACGAATAATGCATAGTTATTAAGATATATGGTGTTGCAGAAGAATAAATCATCCGCATTTCTCCTCAGTACTATTGCAGTAATCGCTGAAAGAATATGCTTCTACTCTCGTTCCGCACATAGATATTTACATGGTTGTCTTTAATATGTGAATTTCTGAGTTTTTGTGCTACCTTACTTTATTGGATCATTAGGGATCCGAAGGAAGTTAAGCTTTAGTAAATAACCTCATTCAATAATACTTAATTCTTTATTCATTTATGAAATTATAAATAAGATAAAATGTATTTACATGAATAAAACCTCAACAAAGGACTTAGTATATAAGATACGAGCATATAATTAGCTGATGCCGAAGAGCTGTGGTGGACTTCTCAGATCCCTCTCTCTGCGATGCTAGTCGCATTAGATCCACGTGTATAGAACTCAACGTCTCCGTCGATGATTCGCTAATAAAAATTAAATTATGGATATGAATGTATAAGGATAATGAATTAGTGAATGATAAGATACAGTTGGGTAGAAGCTTGTTTTCAATCCTGACATCCCCTTCTGACTTAGTCTTTTAAGCTCCTACTCTGACTCAAATCTATTACACTAGAGCTGAGAGATGAGTACTCTCACTTATTAACTAAATCCATAAACAGGTGTTAAGTGAAAGGCAATTGGTTCAAGTAAATGATAGATCGCAGATTGTCGGATCACTACTATATATATATAGTAGATAGGTTTGATAATCAATATACAGAATCGTTTCCATGAATTCGGAAGGTCAAGTATATTCTAACCCAAGATAACTATTCGATATATAATTTACTCACATTATGTGCATATGCCCTAAAATAAAGATAACCACTTTATTACTTATAGGACGTGAGTATGAAACCTAGCTCACTTAAGTTATTACGCTAATATCTAACCTAACGATCTAATACCTTTATCTAATCAATATGAATTTTTAAAAATGTATGAAAAATCCTATAGAGTAATTTCGCAAACCCCTTTCATAATTGACCTTAAATTATTATATATCACTATTATAATCTCGTATCGTCTATATCTCTTCACTTTTAATCTTGATGCTTACCTCACTATAGCTTCGCTCGTCGATCACATTAATATTTTTACTTCACAAGCCTCAAATTCTTCCTAATCCCAATCTTCGTCATGATTCTATTACCCCCAGTTAAAAGTATACGTCTAATATTACCTCACCCAACCTAAGTCTCTCTTGAGAACTCCCGATATGGGCAGAGTACAATATTAGATAGATTATCTCTTATATCACTATTCAATAGTGAAATAGAGTCATGACTTTTCTGAATAAGATAATATATATATTACTATCAAGTCAAATACCTCTCAAATACACGAGAAACAAATTTTCCCTTAATCATATCCGGTATAATAGCACAGAATGTTTTATTCGAGTAACTGTGAATTCTCAGTTCGCATTGTTGGTATGGTATTTATAATGATATTTCCCAATAATGTTATCTGTGGAATATTATTAGACGTTCGTTTATAATTTTTCCTATATTTTAACTCAGTATCCATAAAGAAATACTATAAATTATCCAATTCTTTTTACTCTTTGAGTCACGAAATTCCTTATTGATATTATATATTGAGATTTTGATTTATGCTTGCAGTAGCGGATATGTCTCTATAAATTTTTGTACTTCATTGATTATTTTTACTTGCAATTAATTATTGTTACTTTTATATAGATTACACTCTTCTCAGAAATCCCTTAAATGTTAGTTATAGTTAATCTCCTGTTTTAGTAATACATGTTCGTTAAATATATGATATTTTCGAAAACACAACTCAAATAATATTTTATATGTATTATTATTTATCTTAACTCCTAGCGTATCTTGAATTTTGATTAGTGTACTTTAATTTGATTAGTATTATTATTATTATTTATTATTATTATTAATATTATTGATTTATTTTATTATGATTTTATTTGTTATTATAACTATATTATTATTATTACTCCTTATATATATGCCCATCACCATTGGTTAAAAGAACTTATCTGTATTATGTGCTAGTGTACTATATGTCATTGAGATGGCAAATTCTTGAAACATAACATTAGTGATATTGGAAGGTATTCTAGTCCAAATTAGAATCTAAATCCTGTTGATTACTATATTAAATCTTTCATGTTATTACTTAGTGTTATACTGGAGTGGAGTTGATTATTAAAATTATTGAGTGTGATTGATTATGATTATTATTATATATTATTATTATTTATATTATTATTCATTATTATATTATTAGTTATTAGTATTTGAGTTATGACTGTAGAGTGATATAGATGTGATTGTAAATGTGAATACCGAAAGATAGAAAATGGAGACATTGATACATTATATTACCAGAAATAAAAAATAAAAAAATAAATTTGCATTATATTTACGTTATAGTTATACATTATGGCTGTTTTATAAGAAAACTGAAATATATTTGTTTCGTCATGTGTTGCGCTTGGCATCTCTATTCCTCAGATATGATCCTTTACGGTACTTTTTAACCGCCTAACGAGAGCAATCAAAAAGGTTCGCCCTTCGTTATAGCAATTGATGCGCGAATACGGATGAGTCATTATGCATAGATATACCTAGGTATGAGGTATGATATTTAGTTTCGATTTCTCTCTGAAAAGCCTCAATAGCTAAGAAAATATTCAATGTTAGTTTGATTACCTCCAATCATACAATAAAAATTATTGTTATTTAAATGATTAGAGTGTGAAAACGAAAGCATTACTTATATTTCAAAAATAAAATATCGAGTATAGTGCTAAAGGAGAGGTTTAAGAGTATAGACTGAGGAGGCTCCCTTGGGAGGTCGAGCAGATCAGTAGTCTCTCTCTTGCGGAACTCCTAGAATGATGGAGGATGCGCGGAATGTAGTTTCGGCAAAATTTCGTTGTTCCGAATTTTCATATAGTTGGAGTCGGCCCAAATAATCACTTCGAGTGCCGAGGCAAAGTCTCTCTCGAAATTTTAGTGTCCCCTAAAGATGAGGCCTGCCGAAGTCGGATTTGAAAGTGACAACCCATGATGCGGAATCTTTGGGGAGATCCGTTTACTTCCGGAGTCAAATGAAAATTTGTCTCTCACCAAGTGGAGTCGGCCGGAGTCCGTAATAGTGCGGGTAGGTCGAAATACCGCATTATAATTTGTAACATTTACCGGAAGAATCGGCGTCAAAACAAAAACCCAAGATCGGTGAACCCAAGAATTCGAGAGTACTCGATACCAAAACTTCGGGCCCGCCCCTATGAAATAATAATACGAACTCCGCGGATGCCTTGGATAATACTACTCCGTAACAACAGAGAAAAATTTGATGCTATGGATCCCGCTCCCTTTAAGATTGCGAATTTACATCCGTGATACGTCCAAACTAAAAACCATGGTGATATCACTCCAAAGAAACTCCCAGATGTTACGCCATAAGTTCGACTTCCTTCCAGGGTTCTTCGAGTATGCACTAGGCGCGAAATAATAATATGTGTCAATTCTCGTCCTTAAGTCAGGGTGGATAGAGTGAAAAAAAGAAAGATGGGATGGCAAATTTGTATGGATGTAGACTGAGAACAAGAAAATTTGTAAAAAATGAGGCACTCCATAGGGACGAGCGAGTATAAAGAAAAAGGTTTAAAATTACTCATAGAAGCAAGAAAACCACCAAAAGCACAGAAAAACTGGTTCTTACATAATAATCGTAATTGAGATAATAGGTGTTCTTTATTTACTGGAGTTAAAGGAGTTCACTATATGCAGGGGGCACAAATTAGAATCAGAATAGAAAAGAATCATATAACTAAAATGATAGTGATATAAATAGATATAATCAGCAAAGATAATCAAAATGACTGAGGATCCTATTCGCGCTCTGCGCGTTTGGTCCCTCACGCCTGGATGTGTTCCCTAGTGCCTCCCCCAGTCCCAATAATCCATGAGCTGAATCAAACTAAAAGCGCCTTAGGTCTCTCGATGTTAGGAACTGTATATTCACCTATAGAATATGGCTTATAAAAGAGTAGAAGTCCAACGCACTAAGGTAGTAAGAACAAATCGATATTTATTCAACCGTGAAAATGCACATAATTGGCACCTCTGAATACAGAAGAAGATCCATAAAGAACATCTCTGATTCTGCGTGAAAATTATCGATTACTCTGAACGACCAGTGAGCACAATCTTAAATCAAAACAACATAGTAAACTCCACCTGTAAAGTAATAGTGAAAAAGAAATATAGTGAACAGCGTATATGCGCACAAAAGAGCAAAATGTAAGGCAGTATGAATTTGCAACGGATATATTTGAATCCGCGCTTAATTATGAGAATATTCGGTATATGTGAGTATCGAGCAGAGAGACGTGATAGAGTGAGAGATCGCATATCTTATGTGAGAGATGTAAAATTAATACCTCGTAATGGAATTCACATTCAGTCCAAATGGAAGGCATAAAGGAGGAGGTCTCATAAGATATCATATAATATATTATGGAAATCTTAGTTAAACCATAAAAAATTCGTATAAATGAGGTTAGACAGAATGAGTTCCCGTGAAATCATATTAAACAGTCAAAACCGGAGAAAAGAAGTTAGCAAACTAAAGATGACAGGTTAACAACATTAACTCTAACTAATAGAAAAGAGCGTTAGTAGAACAGCCTTTTGAGAAAAATCACCCTCATATCTATAAATGAAAGGCCTACGAGAACAATCGGTAAGCCAATGGTGTGAATCGTTTTCGAAAGTGAGAGGCCACGCCTCGCTGCGAATATTGAGATTCTCTCTCACGCTACTCGGTTCCAGCTGCAATCACAGTAATTAGACTCTTCGTAATAAAAGCTGAGTATATCTTGGTTAGAAAAACCGTAGGAGAAAGAGCAAAGAAGCAATAGTGATAAAATAAAATGTAGAAAATCATGAAGCAGTTCGTCACATTTGAAATCGCGAGGGTTACTAAAAATGGATTGACAATTGTAACAGACTTTCTCAACGCGGACTGTCTCTTCTGTAGATTATACATGGTTCTATAATCGCCTCTCAAAAGTGACAGTATATTATATAACGTGCTTATATGAGACAGTTTCGAAATAGCGAATTCTCTTGCCTTCAAAGGTTACAGGAAGGGGGGAATCAAGAGAGTGAACCTATGAACTTGCGTGAGCAGGAGGGCTGATGTAATTGTGTGATCTTCGCTCATCTAGGACTGAGTGAATGATGCTATGATTAGTTCTAAGCCCGGTCATTTTGTATGTTTAAATTACCCACATAGAGAAATTTTTTTGTGATGCAATGATATTCTCCCGCTAATAGTTTAAACGTCGTGCGACGCTTGTCGTTACTCTTAAGAATAGAATGAAATGTGCAACACTTATACTCAAAAAGGAGAATTAAAATTCACATACTGCTTTATTATTGAGATTTTTTTCATAAGATAATTAGATTGCTCAGAGCAGTTTCTCAATCAAACAAGTATAAGATTGATTATTATTAATTGATACTAATTTACTTACTCTCGATCTTAGCTCAATGGATGTATAGAATGTATAAATCATCCCACTCATTTATTATATTTATAATGCGTCCGGTTAATTCCATAAATGTTCCCCCGTTTTCCTGTCAGATGGTGGATGTAAAGTTTGTCTTATTTCAATTTCATTGTAATTAATCATTCTATCTTGCTTAGTTATCTTTTCCTCTTGATATATATAGACTCCAATTATGTGATCCGTTTCATTATTATTTTATTTTATTAATTGTATTATTCAGGTGTAGACCAATTTATTTATTGATGTATTTTAATATTTGGAAAGGTATATGCATTACTTTTAAAATGACCTTATTTCAAACCGTATATTCTTATGTAATATATTATTTTCATTGATATATCATTCTATCATTTATATTGTAGTAATATAGGGTCCGTCAATTTAGGTAGTCTTGTGTGATTACTATTTGGAGCGTACTCTAACGTACATAGAAAGTATATATCTTCTACTTACTATACATTCTTTACTATTAAGTGTGCACTGTTAGTAGAGGCAATTACGTACATAATCTAATACTTTAATAAATAGTACAGTTAGTTATGTTCTCACTCTCATTCATTCTACTCTAAAGTCTATGTATTATTATCTATTAGTGGTAGATAGTTTTTGCACTCGCTCATGATCCTGGGAATTCTCATATTAATCACTTATCTACTTAGTTATATACATCTCGAAATATAAGAAGATCTCTATTAATCTGCGAGATAGCTTACTTAGAATACAATTCATTGCTCTTAGTGATTCGCTGGATGACGCACGTACAGTACAGTTCGAGACCAGTAGCTGACAGTAGTAATAATCACACACACATATCGAAGTGGAGTGAAACTTAGGGAGAGTTCGACCGTTGGTTTGGTGAGAGCAGTAGTAATTGTTACCAGATTACAGAATAAAGAGTTATTGTCAGGGTCCCTTATGTAGATTTTGGTCTAAATTTAATTGAGGAAAACGAATGTCGATGAACTGTTGTTTTGTCAGCTAGGATATTATTAGACCTTTGTAAATCCAGTACTTTATTATTCGGCTGTCCTACATGAGATATCACTGTGTCTCTGGGAAATAAATATGTCCTGCCAGGGGTTAAGATTTGCGTTTTCTCTTCATTAGTTACTATCCGGAAAAATTTTAATTATATTAGTAGTGGAGCCCTAAGACGATTCCCCTTCCCAATACCATATATCCACCGGCTAAACGCTACTGAGGTGATGAGAGTTATGAGAATTGGTTACATAAAATCACTCCCCCACCGCCAACCTCCCTGGTTAAATATAATTATCCTTCTATTAACTGCCATTGAAATCTGTCGCTCAAGTGGTTATTTTTAATACAATGTAGTGATCATATTCATGTAACCCAGAATAAAATATATGTTCGTGTTAGAAGGATAAAAAGTGGCTTATATCATAAACACAGTAACCTTTCCGAATGTGGCGTTCACTGCTTATGTGATTATGAGAGAGTATTTAAATATACTGTCCCGCTTGTTAGAAATATATATAATTATGAGTTTAAAAACTGACAAATATTCATCAATTTCTTCCCAGTCCAACTATACTTTAATATGAAGATTGAGTAATTTATATATCGATAGCTTTGGCTATCAGTTTAAGTAGTTATAAATTACATGTGTGATTTGCCAAAAGGATTATGATTTTATACTTTTAGAGTGTGTTTGATGATTATTATTATTATCCTTCACTCTCAGATTCATATAGATATCAATATTGTAAGGATCATATTACTTAATTTACTTGTGATCGCATATTATTATTTGTCTCACTCTTGTATGCTAATTTTTAGTATGAATACAAATATATGTATTATTCATTATTATTTATTTTTTTGTGAAGAAGGGATATAAACTTAAACCCAGTAAAACCAGGCTTTGCCGTACTGAGGTGGAGTTCTTGGGTCACCAAATATCACACAGACTGGTATACTTCCCCTTCAGAAAAATCTCAAAGGGGCGTTTAGAAATTTCCTCGTCCCCGACTATCTGTAACAGACAATTACGCCATGTTTCTCGGAATGGGTTTAAATTTTTATGAGGCGACATGATTCCCAACGGTTCTCAAATCGTAAGCCTTTTATCATTGCGACTGTGGTAGATCCATATAAACTGGACGCCGGAGTGTAATGCAGGCCTTTTATCAACTTAAGGAGGCCTTAGTAAATCCCACATTGTTAGGGTTTCCCTGATTATAGTCCGGAGGTTTCTCCCATGGAGCTACATGTAGATGCTTCAGACCTCAGGGCTGGGTGGCTGCCTTTCTCAAATCAAAGACGAGAGGAAACGCAGGCTAATTGCTTTTTATTTTTCTATGACCTTCCCAATTTGGTTGGCTTTACCAGAACCTGGATATTAATTATTTAGGGTACGAGAGAGAGTAAGATAATAAGTTGAGAGTAATAAAAACTATAATATGACCCTAGATTTCCGTTCCGAACCATGTGCCGCCACATACTTCTCCTTTCTGCGTAAGATCACACCCATTTCCAGTCCTGTTTGACGAGTCGATTACCTAATTGCGCTAAGAACAATCAAAGGTCAATGATTTGTTTCAGCTCCTTCCTTCATATAACCAACCTAACGGAAAAACGATAGGCCCAACGTCTTCCAGAGAGCAACACGTATACAACAAACCTAAATATAGAACGTGTGATATTATATTAATTAATTATTATTATTATTATTAATTATTTATCTGAATTATTAATTATTATTATTATTATTATTATTTATTATTTTTATTATTATTATTTATTATCATTATTGATTATTATTATTATTATGTTATTATCTAGAATAAATGCATCAATTCAATGGAATTAAATGGTTTATGAAGTCAATAAGTGTACTTTGGGCTGTAGGTAGAAGTTCACTAATACATAATAATAATAATAATAAAAAATATAATAATAGATAATAACTTAATAATAATTAATGAAATCATAATAATAATAATAATAATTACAATAAAAATAATAAAAATAATAAAAATAATAAAAATAATAATAATAATAATAATAATAATAATAATAATAATAATAATAATAATAATAATAATAATAATAATAATAATAATAATAATAATAATAATAATAATAATAATAAATAGGTTATTATTATTTATTACTGTGTTTCACAAATCATTTATTATTGATTATGAATTATTATTACTTATTATTATATTGGTAGGTGTTAAATAAATTTGGAAGGATTTGACATTTAGCTAATCCATTACAGGTAAAATATTATTGTTTTATAACTGCACTTTCAGTATCTATTTTCCTGAAAGTTTTTTTTCGTTGTCAAGGAAAAGGATGACAGTTATTTATGTTTGTGTATTGTTTATGTATTGGTCTTTTTCCCATGTATTGTTTATGTGTTGTTTTTCCTTATTCTTAATATGTTTTCAGGACCAAAGTATAGACAGTCTCTTTGAAACTAATTTTACTGCTCGATCGAATGCTTTCGTAGCACATAAATTATCGCAGGAATACCAAAAAACTTTAAATTGTTCTCTGATAATAATAGTCTCTTCGTTTGGTTCTGGGGGTTTCCTTCTATCCCTTACTTGTCATCCCCCCCCCCCTCCGTCATCAACTACTTGGTCTTTCAATTGAATTGTGTAATAAATTATAAGTCTTATGGGCCACAGACGAGAGACATCTAAGAGTGCCTCTTATATAACCTTTAAATAAGCTCATTTTCGTATGTTTGTGGTTTGTATGTTATAAGACTCATGAATTTATTATAATGTTCAATTGTTTGGTCGTTCTCCTTTAAATCGTTCTCTTCTTTAACTTCCTCACTTAGACCATTTTCACTTGCCATCGTTCTGCTAATTTGTTATTTTTTTTTATTATTTTTTTTTGTATCTTCTCGATCTTCTTAATCCCTGGAAAGGATTCCTTTCATCCTCCTCTTCTCTCCTTTCAGCTTCCTCTTCTTCTTTCGTAATTTCAGTTACAGAATAATCTTTATTTTGATTTACCCAATATTTTCTTTCCGATAATTTAAAATCTTGTCATTTGGAAGTTTCCTTATTTCCCGATGTTTATTAGTTTCGTCCGGATAAACTATTTAATCGCTGTAAACTTTCTTTATCGAGAGATACAAAAATTTTCTTTACATTGGAACAATAAACTCAAATATTAAAATGTTTTCCCTCTTTTTCTCTCCAATGTTTTGTTTGTCATAATTTATTTCCAGACATTTCCTTGGCCTTAATGGCTTCCTCCCTGTTCTATCTTTTATTCTCTCCCTAAAAAGCGTCATTCTCATTATTATTCATAGTCACTTACGTAATTTTATCAACTTCTTTCGTTCATTAACTTTAATGAATCACGCACATATCGACAAACATCACGAAATAACATTTTTTTTTACATAACTTTTTTCTCTTTCTAATTAATGTCTTTAGTTGTCAGATCCTCATCATCTGCAAATATAATCTCATCATTACCGTATCGTACACTTAGGGCAAAAATATTATCAATCACTATTAAGTATATTATTATATTATATTATATTATATTATATTATATTATATTATATTATATTAATATTATATTATATTATATTATATTCATATTCATCATATTAAATTGATAGCATCAGTATTATCTTCAGATTGATTTCATATTGATTTTGTTCCAGTAACTTAAAAAGACGCAATAAACCATATTTTTTAACCATTTCACTATTGTAAATACCATAACTTTCTTCCTATAGGAACGTTGAAACTAATTCTCTGTAGAAACCACCTTTATTATTATTATTATTATTATTATTATTATTATTATTATTATTATTATTAT
>JABUQX010096821.1:12500-16806 GCA_015478945.1 Trachelipus rathkii
AAAAGTATTTGGGTGTGATTATTGGAAGTGGAGGGTGGAAAAAAATGAGGAAGAGCTAAATGAGAGATGAAGAAGTTCGCACAACGCGTACATGGAAAAAAAACGTGGGGAAACCCACCACTCTGATATCTACTATGGGAAAAATATACTCAACAGAAGATTAAATGAAAATATATAGATCAAACTGCTGAGAGACCTAATACTGACATAAAATAGGCAGTGGTTCTACCGACCCAGTTGGGCACTGACTAATGGTGCAGAGAGGAGAATTGAGGCCTGCAGACTATGAAGAGTTTTGCCAGGGTGATCAGCGAGATTGACGCGGCCAGTATAGCTCATGTATGGATATGAAGAAGAAAGTGAAGTAATTAGACGAGAGTTGAAGGATCGAATCATTAAATTGAGAACAGGTTCACGAAATAAGATTGAGATGGTACGACGTGGACATGTTTAAGAGGATGGAGTGAGGGAAGGACCGCGAAGAAAGATGGATTGGAGAACCTGCAAAAAAAAATAGGTCGGTGGGCCGGGGACCGGAGGAAGAAGATGGATGGACCGAGGTGGGGGCGAGGCCATGTTTAGCAAGAGGAGCGCACGATTGAAAGAGGTCGAGAAGAAGGAAGAATAGTACGGCCGACAAAATGCCTGGAGAGTGGTTCTGTAGAGGGTGACACTATGAAAGATCCTTAAGAATCTATAACAGAAGGAGAATGATGAATAAGGATGAATAATATCTTATATATGATATAAAGTATATATAATATATATATATATTATATATATAAATATATATATATATATATAAGTATATATATATATTATAATATATATATATATAAATAATAATATATATATATATATATCTATAATATATATATATATATTAAATATAATACTATATAAACATATACTTAAAATTGCAGGACGCTTGGACCAAATCTTTTGCACCCCACCAATCTCTTTCCAAGGCCTCAACCCATTTTGAAAAAAGGAGTTGTAATAAAATTATGGCTTGAAATTTAATATTCTCATATTTATGATTCAAAACAAAAGCTTCTGAAGTCCCTTTCAGGAAGAGAGTTTGCTCTCCTTTTCGTCGTCAAATGAGTATCTTGCACCAGTGAAAGACCGTTCACTTACTACACTTGTTTGAAGGGCAATGCTAACATGCTTAGAATTCCTGTGGCCGACTTCTGCAAGATATGGAAACATTTTATAATTATCATGTCAATAAAAAACAGTGAATTTTATATCTGTAATTCCAAGCCTTTTTCCTCATCCTTTGCCATATCCCCATCGCTCAAATATAGTGGTCTTTTACAAGACACTTGAACCAAGACTTTCATCGCTGCTAGAAGCCCAAAAGAAGAAGCCACACACCAAGATAAAAACGTTCATGAATGTCAGCAGCAAATGATATCGCTAACCGATGGTAATTGTGTGTCCTGTTTACTGTACTTTTTTGCTTTTTATTTGCTAGTGTGATATTTCTGCCTTAGCAGGCATTTCATCACATAGGCATCCTAAATTAATTTTAATTATCTGTAAACGCGTGGTTCAAGAAATTTTGTTTTGAATCTAGGATTTAGAAAAGTTGCTATTTGTACATGCGTCATCGTTTTGCAAAGTTTTAAAACTCAGTTTTTATTCGTCCTCCAGCATGAGTGTTACCGTTTATAACTTCAAAAGTCCCCTTTCTTTTAATAATATATATATATATATATATTATTATATATATATAATTTATATATATTATATATTATATATATATATATATATATATATATATATATATATATATATATATATATATATATATATATATATATATATATATATAATATATATATATATATATATAATAATAATAATGATGAAATTTATTTCATATATTTAACATGTTTAAATTTAAGAAGTTTATTTCAATTAGCTTTTGTAATTTACAGTACTGATACTGAAGGTTTCTTAAAATCACTTGCAGTAAGTATTTGAGAGTTATTACACCACCATGTGAGTTGAAATCCAGTCTTAAAACAAATTAAAGTAGTAACAATGTCTCTGAGAACCATAAATCTTTGAATAACACAATGATGCTCCAACTGCATTAAAGTCTTCTTACTATATTTGTACCAACTACGAACAACTAAGAAAATTAAAAAAAATAATAGCAAGTTTAATTCCCTCTTTTGAAGCTGAAAATTGTTAAATTTTACAACAAATGAAACTATAATTCAGTTGGAATCTTCAAGTCCGGCTTGACAAAATGAATAACGAACAGAAATGGTAAATCCTGAGAAAAGTTGTTCTTGCCTAAACAATGTATAAAGGAATTGGGATTTTCTCCTGTTGACAAATTTAAAAACGTTTTCAAAAACGTAACTCTATAATCTATTCCCGCATTCCATACACTCCCCACCCCTTCCTATTTATCTTCGTGCAATATTTTGTAATATAACATAAAATGGCCTTACTATGTTCTTAAATTTAATTTACCTGCGAAATTTCGATTTGAATAATAAATTTTATTAGAAAGTATTGAAAATAGGACCATAAAATTTTTAGCTGTTTATAAAGGGCAAATAAAACAGCAGCAAACTACTGAATTTATGTATGTTTTTGAATATGTTTTCAAAAGTGTATTGCAAATAAATATATAAAAAAATCTTTTATACAAATTAACACAAAATTGTTTATTGTTAATTTAAAATTATAAGCTTACACAAGGTTGAGTAGTATTGTTAAAACTTGTGACGCAATTCAAAATATCTGTAAATCATTACAATATCATTTTATTCACTGAGTAGTAATGCACAAGGATATGTAAAACGTATTTTTAAAGACGATGACTGCTAAGAAATTAATTGTTGACAACGGCTTTCCAGCAGTAGTATTTTCAAGACTACCGGATGGTACCGCCATGTACCTAAAGGACAGTAACTCTAAAGCAAATTGTCCTAATCCTGTAATAGTGTGAGTTCAAAGTTTCCCCAAATCCTCAAATTAAAGAATTGAACGTAAAGTATGCTTCCACTTCATTTATCAAATAATCTAATAATTTTAGACCCTTCTTCCGAAAGATTTATTTTTAAGTTTAAAATGTTTAGGTAAAAATATTATAAAAATATAACAGATTGCCAAAGAATATAATAATTATTGCAGAATAAGTTCCAAGCTTTTGGATTACTAACTTTTTCAGAAAACATTTGAAGAACATTTTAATAATTTAATTTGATCAAAGTTTGGGAGAGACAGAACCGAAAATTTGCAACCTCTGCAAAATCTTCCAATATCAGATTTATTATTCGTTTTAATCAATCAATTCCCGATCTCTCGACCTGACTCTCTTTCCATATATAATCCTTTAGAGAGTCAAAATCCAATTCAGGATTTAATTGAAATCAAAAATGTAGCCATTTTGAATTCTAAAAAGAGCAGAAAAAAGGAATGAACTTTATATTCCGTTTCGCGACAAATTTGACTGAAATCATGTACGAAATAAGATGTCATTTTGGCGGGAGGCTCTTCTCCACTCTTCCAACCTTCAATCATTTCGAACACAATCGCTCGCCCGTAACCATAAATTGAACTTTACAAAGCAATAGAGGAATAAACTCACTTATGGACACTACCAACTCATTTTTTATTATATTATATATAATATATCTACTATTATATATATATATATATATTATATATATATACTATTATATATTATATCTAATATATATATATTATTATAATATAATATATATATATTATATAATATTATATATATATATAATATTTAATATATAATAATATTAATCTAATATATAAATTCATTTATATTATTACTACTATATGATATCATATAATAGATTATATATATATATATATATATATATATTAATATATTATTATATAATATAATATATATATATATATATAATATATAATAATAATAATATATATATATATATACGGCCTTTATATATATATAATATATATATATATAATAATAATATATATTATATATATAATATATATATATATATAATATATAATATATATATATATTATATATATATATATATTATATATATATATTTATATATATATAATAATATATATAGATATATTATAATATATAATATATATAATATATATATATATAATACTATATATATATTATATCTATATATAATATATATATATAATATATATATATATATATATATTAATCATATATATATATTATTATATATATATATAAATTTTTATGTTATATATATATTTACTATATATATATATGATATATATATATATT
>JABUQX010096822.1:0-17500 GCA_015478945.1 Trachelipus rathkii
CAGCCTCAGAGAATAAGATTTGGAAATGGATAAAATTAGTAGAGATTGTGTGAGGTTGTTTGGGATTGGGTTGGTGGGGTGACGAATATAGAGGTTGAAGATGTTATAAGTGGTCCTGTTCAGGAGGATGGAACAGGATTGGGATTTTAATGTGTCGGGAGATAGAGTGGAGGTGTTAAGGGTTGTGTTGTGGTAAGGAATGTCGTTGTGAATCAGTGTTAAGAGGGAGTGTTGAAGAGGTTGGGAGAGGAGAAAAGCAGGTCGTAACCGTAGAATGGGGGGAAAGGGGTGTTTTGAGAGAGGGAGGTTTCTTGTAGGATAGCTATATGAATGTTGTGTTTTTTGAGGAAATGATTGAGTTCTATGGATTTATTTGTTAAGCCATTAATGTTAAATTGTAGTATATTGAGTGATTGGGTATTAGTTTTGGGAGGGGAGGTTGTTGAATAATAGGGGGTTACAGATTGCACAAGGTGTAGCCTGTGTTATTTCTGGGGAGGGTTCGATACGGGGAGCAGGTCAAGTGTATCCATTTGTGGCATCTTTCACATTTGACGCTATTTAATCCAACATATTGTTGACAGATTGGGCAATCATATCTGGGGGCCCCAGTTTCTCTCGATCTCCCGACCGAAGGAGAAGTAGTCGCCTTATTAAGAAAGAAGAGACGGACAGAAGAGGTAGACTTAAGACATAGATGAATGAGTGGAGTGAAGGCAATAGTAAAATAAAACAAAATACGACCTGTGGGCCCGGCGTCAGCCTGGCTCCTTTCTTCAGTGACCCTCCGGGTGGAGGGGGGGGTATTGGATGGTCTTGCTGTTTCATCCCGGGGCAGAAGTTCCATCTTCGTGAAGGGGTCCCACACTGGGACGAGACATTCGGTTGCACCACGAGGTGTCGCTCATCGCAACCTGTATATATATATATATATATATATATATATATATATATATATATATATATTATATATATATATATATATATATATATATATATATATATATATATCTATATATATATATATATATATATATATATATATATATATATATATATCTTCTTTCTTTCTTTATCTACCTCTTTTTTTCCCAAGTTTGGTGGTAGGTGCGCTAAAAAAGCGTGGAAAGAAAAGCAGTAGGAGGAATATGACAAATGTCAGTAAGCCCAACCATACCGCCCCCTCTGTACCATTAGTTGTGAAAACTCGTCACAGACAGAAAATCCACCCTAGGTTCATGGGACCGCGACGGACCCTCACTATGGTAAATCGTCAATGTAAGGGTTCATCCCCTTGGCCCAGGTGGGCCACAACCATGCCCCCATACAAAACCCGCCATTCTCTCCTATCATGCACCTTTATTTCTCGCCTCTGCCAAACTCACATTTCTCTCCTTCAGACATTCGTTCACCGACTCAATCCACTTTCTCTTCGCCCAACCGGTCGGTTCCCAACACACTCACCACTATACATCCGCTTAACCAACCGACTATCATTCATCTTTTCCACATGACCCAACCATCTCAACATACTTTCATTTATTCTCTCATTCCCCTTTCTTCACACCACACAACTCTCCTAATAAGTTCATTCCTCATTTTTATTAATTCTTCTCACACCTAGCATGCTCCCTGAGATTGTCCATCTGAACACATTGAACTTTAGATCTATACTTCTTATTCAGACCATAGTCTCACTACCATACAATAACAAGGTAACAACATACCCTCATGTAGACCCTAGCGCACTCAAGACTTAGTCCCTTTACATTCACCAACGATTTAATTGCACCAGCAACCTTCCTGCCATTCACAACTTTCCTACTACACTCTGCATCATCCGTTCCCTTCTCATCCAACACATACCCTAAATATTTAAGCTCAGACACTTGTTCCAGCTGCTCACCCATCTAACATAACTTCACACTGAGGACTGTCCTCTCTCACCAAAACCTTACTCTTATCTACGTTTACTTTCAAACCCCTCCTTTTACACACCCTGCCAAATCTCTCTAGCAATCCTCTCAAACTCTCTTCAGATTCGCCACACAGAACCAAATCATCCGCATATAATAGGTAGGGCACCCTCCACACATCTCCATTCTCCATCATTCTAACACCATTTCCTGCCATCCCCACCTAGAATTCTTTCATAACCCCATCCATATACAAATTGAATAACCAAGGAGACATAACACAACCCTGTCTCACTCCGCTATTAATCCTAAACTAATCACCATTGACACCATTTATTCTTACACACGCTTCACTATCGTCATACATACTTTTGATTCCATTCAGAAGCCTACCACCAACACCATATATCACTAATACCTGCCATAAAGCTTCCCTATTAACTCTATCATACGCCTGTTGCAAATCCATAAAACCTAAATACAATTTATTCTTCTTCTCCCTCATTTTCTCAATCATTTGTTTCAATGTAAAGATTTGATCCACACATCTCTACCACTCTAAACGCACCTTGTTCTTCACCAATCAGTCAGTCCAGTCACTCGACGGACTCTTTCGACCAAATACCAGCATATACCTTCCCTACAGCACCCCAATAAACTTATTCCCCTATAATTTCTACAGTTCCCCTTTTCTCCCTTACCCTTATAAGGGTACTATTACCGCTCTCCTCCAATCCCTTGGAACTATACCCTCCATAAACGCTTTATTACACCACTTCCAACCAATCAATCACCATCTCGCCTCCCTTTCTTGATCCTTTCACCAGTAATTTCATCTATACCTGGGTACCATTCTTCAACTTTCTCACTCTACCCATTACCTCCTCCTTACTAATAACCTCATCCCCAAAATACCTATTCCTTCTTGCACCATCAAACCCACACACATTCACTAACACCTCATCATTACTGTTAATATTGTGCAGATTTTCGAAGTGTTCTTTCCACACTCCCCTCACATCCATTTCATCAGTTACAAAAGCCCCATCCCTATTCATTATTCTAAATGGATTCCCCTTATTCTCATTCTTAACCTTTCGCTTCCTTCCAGAAAGGCTTCCTATTCTATGCCCTCATTCATCCTCCTTCCAAACTGTTCATTTACCTCTTGTTTTCTCCTACGTATGCACCTTTTAGTATTTCTTTTTTCCTCCTTATATAATTCCAAACATATATATATATATATATATATATATATATATATATAATATATATAAATATATATATATATATATATAAAAATTATCTATATATATATATATATATATATATATATATATATATATATATATATATATAGCCGAATGCCGAATATTTTTAGTGTTTTTTCGTTTTTTTGGACCCTTGTGGGGTGATTTTCAGGGTGTCGCCAATGCGTTTTGGCTTAACCGGAAGTCCATTCTCCACGCACTGTATCGCGCCGCACCGCTCGCACCGCACCGCGCCACATCGTCTTTTTCGCCGCGCTGCCTCGTTTTCTTTCGTACTTTCCTGAGCAGCACTTTTTAGTATTTTTAACCCGTTATGACATTTTTATACCATCTACTCGCTTTTCCAGGTCTATTTATATATATATATATATATATATATATATATATATATATATATATATATATATATATATATATATATATATATATATATATATATATATATATATATATAAATACTCTCTTCTTCAATATATATATATATATATATATATATATATATATATATATTTCACGTAGGTTCATGAATTACATTCAAGACTTTGCCTTCTATATTCACGAATGTTTTTTCATATGACGTTACATCCAGAAACCTACTGTCGTTAGGCCTAAATACATTATCCTATCAATTGGTTCCAGAGCAACCATTAGGCTTAAATACCTACCTTATCAACGTTAGTAACATTATGAGACATCACATTAAAGTTTGCGAGTTTGTCAAAGCATTTGAGACCAATTCAGAGACCCGTCAGCCAGCCACCATACTGAAAGGGTTTATATATATATATATATATATATATATATATATATATATATATATATATATATATATATATATATATATATATATATATATATATATATATATATATATATATATATATATATATATATATATATATATTCAAAAGCAATCAACATCATGATCATTAGCTTGAAATTATAAACAAATGTATTTAACAAGTAAATTCAAATATTTAAAACCTTGAATGAAGGACTTGGGGGTTGAACCATAGTCCTTTTAACTCTCTATCCAGAGCTTTGACTATTAGGTCATAATGTGCTCGAGGTAAATGTGAAAATTGTAATATTTCTATTATAATCAGCGGTCAAAATCTAGATTCGAACCTTTTTTCTAACTTAGTATACATTACCCTTATTTCGTATATATATATATATATATATATATATATATATATATATATATATATATATATATATATATATATATATATATATATATATATACGTATTTATATATACCGTATATATATATATATATATATTGATGATTTTACCCCTGGAGGCAACACAAAATGAAACTATTCAAAAATTAAGTTATTTCTTTTTCACAGTTATTACATAAAAATAAACTAAAAATAAATTAATCACATAAGAGTTTTTTAAAAGATATAATCCGAGCTTTCGCACTCATGTCCGAGCTGCTTCTTCAGGAACTAAATTTCAGGAACGGAGGTTGGGAAAGAATACAGCTCCAATTTTTATTGTCTTCTTCTTCTTTTCTGGCAACATGGTTGTTTGAAGGTATAAAGGACTATGTGCTAGGTTGAATTTGTTTTAGATAATTTTTAAGCTTAAGAGATTGTTTTAAATGAAAATTCGTAAAGTCATCGATTTGAGGGTTTCCCATTTTTGTATTAAAATTATGTGAGTTTTTGATTAGGAAAGACTCGATGATTTTTCTTTGTTTGGTATTTTGAATAGGTATGACTAGTTTATGGGAACTGATATTAAATAAATGGTTATTAGTATATCTATGTATGGTTAAAGATGAGGAAGGGTTACTTTTGCGTAGGTCATCTTTATGTTGATCGATTCTTGTGTATATGTTATTAGTTTCACCTAAATAGTATTTATTGCAATTTGAACAAGGGATCATATATATACCTGATTTTTTGTTTAAATGGAAGTCTTTAGGTTTTAATGAATGCTTTAAAGTTAGCATGTTAGATTTAGTGATTTTAATGTCGGGAGGTATGAATTTTTTAATAAGATGTATGTTAATATTCGGGATAGGTAAGATGTTAGTATAAGAATTTTGTTGTATAATAGGATTTAAATATTTGTTTTTAGCTGAGTGAAGAGCGTTAAATATTCAAGATTTAAATTTATTTACTAGACTGATAGACTACGCCCATAAAATTGTACAAAGAAAAAGTGTAGGTTGTCACAATTTCTGAGAGCCCGTAGGAACAAATTAGAGAGTATGGCTTTTTTAGTTGACAAATTATGAAATGAAAACCAGTGAATATATGAATCTGAAGCGGTGGGTTTTCGGTAAATTTGGAACGAGGGATGGCTATTGTCTGTCCAGGAAATTAAAAGATCGAGAAAAGGAATCGAGTTATCTTTGGAGAGTTCTATGGTAAAATTTAAACTATGATGTATGTTATTAATAAAATTTAAATAGTTGTTTATATTTTGATCCTTGGGGATAAGGGCCAGAACATCGTCCACATAACGAAACCAAAAAACGGATTGAAACATTGGATGGGGGAATATGATGTATTTTTCAGTTAGTTCTAAATAAATATTGCTAATAGTAGGGGAGAGTGGGGATCCCATGCTGAGGCCGAAAATTTGTTTATAATATTTATTTTGAAATCTGAAATAGGCATGGTCAAGGGTAAGTAAGATAAGAGACTTGATAAGAGGGAAAGGTATGGAGAAAGTAATATTGTGAGTTTGTATATGATTTTCTAAGAGGGTTAGTGTGGTGTCAATGGGGACATTAGTGAACAATGAAGTGACGTCAAAGCTGGTTACTATATAGTTAGAGAAAATTATGTTTTTTGTATTGTTTATTAGATGTATGGAATTTTTTATGTGGGATGTAGATATGTTTCCTATTAAAGGTTGTAGTTCAGCAGAAAGCCATTTTGCAAGTTTATAAGTAATGCAATCTATGTTAGAGATGATCGGACGGAGGGGTATGTTTTCTTTATGTATTTTTGGAAGTGTGTAAAATTTACTGAGGATAGGTAAATATGCTTTAAATTTATCAATTTATCAGATATTGGGCCTAAAACAGATTTTAAAGGATAAATATAGGCTAAACTACCATAATTTCAAAAGATTTCAAACAATATTTTATGATCAATTTCAAGATTTAAATTTATTTACTAGACTGATAGACTACGCCCATAAAATTGTACAAAGAAAAACTCAACAAAGAAATGTTCAACATAAAAACAAATTGGATTATTTATTTAGAAACAGTCCTTGGACAACAAATTCCAATCCCGACATTATCAAAAATTTATCAACGTATCAGTTATCATTTGATGAACGCATTTTATTAGGTTATGGCCTCAATTTTGCCATGAATAACAGAGAACCCTGGATACCCTTAATCAACAACTTTAATTATTGGAAATCGAAACACGAAAACAATTCTACAAACTGTGATATCCTATTGGGCATACTTTTGACTCTACAAGCAACCTCTCGAGAATATAACCTATTTCCTAAAAGATTTCATTCAGCTCTATTCAACCTTCGAAAGAACGACAACATAGTTATAACAAAATCGGATAAAGGTAACAAAATTGTTCTCATGAATACAACAGACTACCTAGATAAATCTTTCAACTTACTTAATGATCATTCCACTTACTTAGAAATTAACAAAGATCCCCTAAAACAATCTCAACAATCCTTTAACAAATCCCTAACCCAAATTCTACCTAACAACATGACCTAATTGATAAATTTAAAGCATATTTACCTATCCTCAGTAAATTTTACACACTTTCAAAAATACATAAAGAAAACATACCCCTCCGTCCGATCATCTCTAACATAGATTGCATTACTTATAAACTTGCAAAATGGCTTTCTGCTGAACTACAACCTTTAATAGGCAACATATCTACATCCCACATAAAAAATTCCATACATCTAATAAACAATACAAAAAACATAATTTTCTCTAACTATATAGTAACCAGCTTTGACGTCACTTCATTGTTCACTAATGTCCCCATTGACACCACACTAACCCTCTTAGAAAATCATATACAAACTCACAATATTACTTTCTCCATACCTTTCCCTCTTATCAAGTCTCTTATCTTACTTACCCTTGACCATGCCTATTTCAGATTTCAAAATAAATATTATAAACAAATTTTCGGCCTCAGCATGGGATCCCCACTCTCCCCTACTATTAGCAATATTTATTTAGAACTAACTGAAAAATACATCATATTCCCCCATCCAATGTTTCAATCCGTTTTTTGGTTTCGTTATGTGGACGATGTTCTGGCCCTTATCCCCAAGGATCAAAATATAAACAACTATTTAAATTTTATTAATAACATACATCATAGTTTAAATTTTACCATAGAACTCTCCAAAGATAACTCGATTCCTTTTCTCGATCTTTTAATTTCCTGGACAGACAATAGCCATCCCTCGTTCCAAATTTACCGAAAACCCACCGCTTCAGATTCATATATTCACTGGTTTTCATTTCATAATTTGTCAACTAAAAAAGCCATACTCTCTAATTTGTTCCTACGGGCTCTCAGAAATTGTGACAACCTACACTTAACCAATGAATTTAATTTTATCATCAACACTTTCAAAAAACTGAACTATCCCCAACCCTTCATATTTAACGCTCTTCACTCAGCTAAAAACAAATATTTAAATCCTATTATACAACAAAATTCTTATACTAACATCTTACCTATCCCGAATATTAACATACATCTTATTAAAAAATTCATACCTCCCGACATTAAAATCACTAAATCTAACATGCTAACTTTAAAGCATTCATTAAAACCTAAAGACTTCCATTTAAACAAAAAATCAGGTATATATATGATCCCTTGTTCAAATTGCAATAAATACTATTTAGGAGAAACTAATAACATATACACAAGAATCGATCAACATAAAGATGACCTACGCAAAGGTAACCCTTCCTCATCTTTAACCATACATAGATATACTAATAACCATTTAATTAATATCAGTTCCCATAAACTAGTCATACCTATTCAAAATACCAAACAAAGAAAAATCATCGAGTCTTTCCTAATCAAAAACTCACATAATTTTAATACAAAAATGGGAAACCCTCAAATCGATGACTTTACGAATTTTCATTTAAAACAATCTCTTAAGCTTAAAAATTATCTAAAACAAATTCAACCTAGCACATAGTCCTTTATACCTTCAAACAACCATGTTGCCAGAAAAGAAGAAGAAGACAATAAAAATTGGAGCTGTATTCTTTCCCAACCTCCGTTCCTGAAATTTAGTTCCTGAAGAAGCAGCTCGGACATGAGTGCGAAAGCTCGGATTATATCTTTTAAAAAACTCTTATGTGATTAATCTTTTTATTTTAGTTTATTTTTATGTAATAACTGTGAAAAAGAAATAACTTAATTTTTGAATAGTTTCATTTTGTGTTGCCTCCAGGGGTAAAATCATCAATACTTATAAATACTGCGAGAAATGAGGACAAATTATCATATATATATATAATATATAATATATATATTATATATAATATATATTATAATATATAATATATATATATATTATATATATTATATTATATATATATATTATATATATATATATATATATATATATATATATCGTAATATATAGATATTTATATATATTTATATATCTATATATTATTATTATATATTAATATATATTATATATATATATATATATAATAGATATATATATAATATAATAAATATATATATAATATTATATATAGTATATATATATGTCATATATATTTATATATATTTATATATATATATATATATAAGTATATATAATATATATTATTACTATATATATATATATATTATATATATACTACTAATATATATATATATATTATATATATAATATATATAAATATATATATATTATATATTATATATATATATATATACTATATAGTACTATAATTATATATATATATATATAGTATATATACTATTTAGAAAAGATAGATAGTTAACCAAATGCATTTGATATAGTAATAACATTAGTATTAAATAGAAAAATTATTTAAGATAAGTTAATCTTGCTTTAAAAAATAATAAGAATAAAAACAAAATAGAGTTTTTAAGAAATAATAAATAACTTTTAACTAAATAACTTTAACAATAATAATAATAGATAATAATAAAATAAATATAATAATAATAATAATATAATAATATATATAATAATAATAAGAATAATCTAATAAAATAATTACATATAATAATAATAATAATAATAATAAGAATAATAATAATAAATAATAATAATAAAAAATAAATAATATTTTTTAAATATATTAATAATGATATTAATAATAATAATATCATTAATAATAATAATAATCATAATATGAATAATAATAATATATAATAATAATAATAATAATAATAAATAATAATAATAATAATAAAATAATAATAATAATAATAATAATATTAAAAAATAAAATAATAAATAATAATAATTAATTATTATTGTATTATAAATGAATCTTAAATTTAATAAAATAATAATATAAATAATTAATAATAATAATTATAACATAATAATAATAATAATAAGTAATAATAATAATAAATAATAATAATATAATAATAATAGATAATAATAATCAATATAATAATAATAGTAATAAAAACGTTAAATTAAATTAATCTATTAATAATAAATAATAATAATAATAATAATTAATAATAATAATATAATAATAATTAATATATACAATCATAATGAATATAATAATAATAATAATAATCAATAATAATAATAATAATTTAATAATAATATAATACATATTAATAATAATAATGAATATATAATAAATAATATTATTTAAAATATATGAATTGATAATAATAATAAATATTCAAATGCTAAAAATACCGTTTAATTATTATTATTGTTATAATATATATATATATATATATATATATATATATATATATATATATATATATACTATATAATATATATATATATATAATATATATAGTATATATAAGTATATATATATATAATATATTATTATATATAGTTATATTATATATTATATATTACATTATATATATATATAATATATATATTATATATATATATATATAATATAGTTTATATATATAATTATATCTATAATATACTATTATATATATATATATATATATTATATATATAATATTATATATAATATATATATATATATAATATATATATATATAATTATAATATATAATATAACTACAAACCCTCTAGATAAGAATTTTGTAAAAGAGAGACAGAGTAATAGCGTATGCTAAAATCATTCAAATTTAAAAGGAGTAAGTGATTCAGCCATTTGGTGCTCATCGGTTTTACGATTGCTTAAGTTTGCTATGACGGTACACTGCCTGACTACGAGTCTATCTAGTTCGGCCGCTGGCTTCGGTTTGAGGGCGGGAGCTGTGAGTGTCTGTGACGCTACGTCAACAGGGCGGCGGTGGTTTTGGTTCTCCAATGGAGAGCTGAGAAAACACAGTTTATAGGTGGTGGAGTACCGTAATGGATCCCATTCGAGTCGATAAAATCGTGAGAGGGGGTCAAAGGGGGGAAGATGCAGTCACCGGAGAGTGGAGAGTGCCGCAGTGGAAGTAAGCTAGTCAACCGCGAGAGTGGTGGCGTGCTGAGCAAACTACTGGAATGCAGGGGACCGAGGGTTTGGTGCACACCAAGAGCAGCATCACAGAGGTCGGGGAAAAATCATAATCTCATGAGAAAACTGATGGCACCCGGGTATTGCTAACACACGTTGCCGCGTGTGTGAACTCATAGTGCCAGGGGGCGCTGTGACAAAACACCTCTTGAAAGAGCTATGACAAAGTAATTGAACCTAGTTCTTCGACTATGATTACGTAGGTGTCGTAGGTGTAACGTAGGTGTACGTACAACAGGAAAATCATGACGTAGCCCCTCTTATGTCGTATCACTACTACTAGCGCCGCCTATTGCGCCTCCTTTATACTTTTTTGAGAACCGTACAGTCGCAAAATCCACACCAATAGAGCTTCACGACCTGCAACAGACCCTCACTATGGAATCTCGTTAATGTAAGGTTCACCCCTTGTCCCAGTGGGCCACAACCAATACCCCCTCACAAAACCCTTCCATTCACTCATTACCTTTCTTCTCTCCTCTGCCAAAGTCACGGTTCTTCTCCGCTAGGCATTATTCCTACTGATCTCAATCCACTTTCTCGGTCTCCAGCAGTCGATTCCAAGCAAAACTCACCACTATACATCCGCTTACCAAACCGAAATATTAATCCCTCCTTTCAACAGACCAAGGACTTCTCAACGTACATTCATTTATTCTCCTTTGCACTTTCTTTCTTCACACCAGACAACTCTCTAATACATTCAGCATTTCCTCATATTATCAATTCTTTTCAAACCTATCACACCCCTAAGATTGTCCATCTGAACATATTGTACTTTAGATCTACAGGCCTTTCTATTCCTAAGATCAATAGTCTGACTACTATAACATTAACATATGTAGCAACATACCCTCATATAAGACCCTAGCACACTGAAAACTTAGCCAATTTATATTGGTCCGTGATTCTATTTCAACCTTCCAGTAAAAGCTATTCAGTCAAACATTTACATACACATGCATAACATTTCTCTTTTTTTATCAAGAGTATACCTAAATATTTAAACTCAGATACCGTTTACAGCTGCTCACCATCCAACATAACCACACCGAGGATGTCCTCATTGACATCATAGCCTTACCCTTATGCTAAATATGACTTTCAACCCCTCTTCTTGTTATCACACCGACAATTATTTCTATCAATCCTTTCAAATTCTCTTCATATTCGCTACACAAAACCATTCGTATATAAAAGGTAGGCAACCTTCCACTCTCTTCTATTCTTTATCATTCTATAAACACATCCCCTACCACCCCAACTGCTAATTTTTCTAATTCCATTCCATATGACAAATTGAATAACCAATTAGTCACAGACATACATTTCTTGCCCCTAAACGCCCGCTATTAAATTAATCAAGTCACTTTCGACTTCCATTTATCTGTAACACGCTTTATATTCGTCATAACCCTACTTTTCGTTCTATTCAAAGCCCTACAGCCAGCTTTATATATCACTAACACCTGCCATAGAGTCGTATGCCTGTTACAAATTCATAAAACCTAAACACAATTTATTCTCCTTCTCCCTCTTTTTCTCAATCATTTCGTTCAATGTAAAGATTGATCCACGAACGATCCTCTTCCACTTCTAATCAAACCTTGTTTTTTCACCAATCAGTCCTTCAAGTCACTCGACGCACACTCTTTCAACCAAAATACCATCATATATATCTTCCCTACAACACTCAATAAACTAATTCCACTATAATTCCTATAGCTATTTTAAATATGGGTAGTCTAGTAGTCCGGTAGCTCAGCTGTTAGAGCACTCGCACAACTAAGCGAAAGACCCAGGTTCGTCACTGGTCGGACGTCTGTGTGTTGTTACTCTTTCTTGGCTCCCGTCTGCAGACAAATAATTGTAGCACATCCCCTCCTATGATTAGGGGCTTTGCCCGTTGAGTGGTGTGTTAACTGTAAAAAAATACTGCTCTTCTAAAATCCCTCGGAAATGTAAGCTACATAACGCTTTGTTACAAAATTTCCAAATCCAATCAATATCATCTCACAATCGTTGCTTGATCACTTCACCATGATTGTCATTATACCTGGCAGATTACCATTTTTCAACTTTCCTTACCCATTAACCCTCCTAATGCCCGCTTGACACCCCTTGTCGGGTGATCCCCGAAAATTGATACATCTTCAGGATTCACACCCTTTCAATGGGGGGGGTGATCGCATCCCCTTGGTTTCTCCTCGCGGCGATTTGGGATGTGTTTGCTTAGATACTCTGGTTAAATGAAAACTGTTGTTATTCGTAAGTAGGTACGTTAGTTAAAATTCTAGACTGTGAAACTAACACTGATTTGTTAGAGAAATATGAGTGTGTAAGATATTACTAGCTGTTAACTGAAGATGATATGTTAGATTAGCGTGAGTCCTAGGATAAGTTTTTTGTTGAGTAATTTTAGGTTTGCCGAGAATTTTGCTATATTGCTAAAGTTTTATTCATAGTTCAATAATGATGTTTACGTAATTCTCGAAACGAGTGTACACTTTGATGAAGATATGTGTTCATTCAAGTTTCAATGATGCTGGTATCGTTTGAGTAGATTGTCACTTTGTTAAGGATTTTTGTTAGATACGTCTTTACCTTTGCTGATATGCGGGAAAAGTGGGAACATATCGTGTATTGTATGACCTGTTAGCTACTTTACCTTTGATAAGTAGGAAATTTTCAGGATGTTAGCGGATTATAGGTCATACGCGATGGTATGTTAGGTTTGCTATTTGTACATTATATTCTTTTGTTAAGGTTATGATGATATTAGCTTTATGATGCTAAAACTTTGTTCGTAAGCATATATTCGTAGGACAGTATATAAAGAAAGTTTTATAGTTATGTTTATCCAAAATGATACTCAAAATAGTTGACTTGAAACAATAGTTCCAATAGATTCATGTAGTGGCGGGTGGCTTTGGGTAAGGGTCTGCAAGGATTGTGTGGTTTGATTACTGAATTTACTGGATTTACCGATTAAAATCAGTAAACTATTACGCTTCACGTGTGATATTCGGTGTGATTTCAAATGAGCTTATTTTTTAGGTGTATTGTCGATGTGTAAAATTTATTATTTTATTTTATGTTGGTTAAAACTGTTGTTATGTTTGGCAATTATTCGTTGGATTATGGAATTTAGAGAGGTTAGGATATACTTTTGTTAAATTATTTACGGAAGGTGAAATAAAAAATTTGTTACTGTTAGCATATAATATTCGTTGTCAAGTATAAGGATTAGACAGGGTTAAGCTAAATTTTTGTTAAATATTACGATGTTAACGTAAAATTAACACTGATAGGTTTAGAGATATTCTTGAAAAAGTGTGAATATGTTATGTTTTTTGTACGAGGTGTTAGGTACTTTACTGTTGGTAAGTGTGAAAGTTTGTTAATGTTAGTAGTTTAATTTTCGGTACGTATGGTGTTAGGTTTGTCGTTTGTGTCATTATAGTTGCTAGTGTCGAGGTTTATGTTATGTTTGGTCTTTAATGATGTAAATCCTTGTTACGTTTTAGCAAGGATTCAATTCATAAAATTTTGTTAACTATTACGATGTTAACGAAAATTATACACTGATAGGTTAGAGAATTCTTGACAAAAGTGAGAATAGGTTACTGTTTGTACGAAGTATTGTACTGTTAAAACTGTTGTTAATGTGCGGAAGTTTGTTAATGTTAGTAGTTTATTTTAGTACTATGGTGTGTTAGGTTGTCGTTGTACATTATATTCTTAGTTCAGGTTATGTTGTTAGCTTTATTGATGTAATGTGAAGAACGTTGTTACATTAGCAATATATTTGTTGTTAGTATGATGAAGTATTTTTTGTGTTATGCTTTATCCGAAATGACACTTGAAAATGACATGATCAATAGATCCATTGATCAAAAGGTCATAAGGAGGGGGTGGGGAGCGGGTGATGTCGGTTTGATTGGCTGGATTTTACTATTTACCTATACTTAAAATCAGTAAGTTATTACCATTTTACTATAATATTTTTAATTTTCCAAAGGAAAACTTTATTTTTTAACTGTTTAATGGTTGTTTTTTTTTTTGTAATAAAAAACTTGATGTTTATCCAGTTATGTCGTTTGGTTCTGCAGTGATACCTTAGACAAGGTTATGATATAAGTTGTTGTTAAATATTTACTGTCAGTGTACTAAATTAAGCGTTTAATATGTTAGGAGATATGCTTGGAAAGAGTTATGAATAGGGTTACGTTTTGTATGTTCATGTTTAGTTGAATTTATTGTGTTAAGTGTGGAACTTTGGTTATGTTAGCTTAGTTTATTCTGGTATTGGTTAGGTTTGTGTCGTTTGTAGCCATTATTTCTTTAGTTCATATGTGATCTGTGAGCTTTTATTAATGTGATAACATTGTTGTTAGCATATATTAGTTGGTTAGTATATTTAAAGAACTCATTTTTTGTGCTATGTTTATCTGAAATTATACTCGAAATGCGACGTAAATCAATAGTGTTGTTAAGTTAAACATTGATATTGTTAGAGATATGCTTGAAAAAGTGTGAATAGGTTACGCTTTGTACGCTGTGCTAGGTACTTGACTGTTGTTAAGTCTGGAACTTTGTTAATGTTAGTAGTTTATTCGTACGTAAGGTGTGTTAGGTTTTGTTATTGTACATTATATTCTTAGTTCGTGGTAATGCTATGTTATGCCTTTATTATTGAGAAAAACACATGTTACGTTAGCATATATTCGTGGGTTAGTATATTGTAAGGAAACTTATTTTTGTACTATTTTAGTCCCCGAACTGGATTACTCGATTATGACCCTGAATGCAATAGATCATAGATCTAAAAGGTCAGGACCGGATGGTAGGCGAGTGGCGGGGAGGGAACGGTGGTTTTGATTTACTGATTTACAACTGATTAACTGCTTTAAATTCGGTAAACTAATACATTTTACTATGGTATTTTATTCAAAGAACTTATTTTTATGTTATGTTTGATTAAAATTTCGTTATTTTTATGTAATGTATGGAAAAAACTTTGTTATGTTTGCAATTATTTGTTGGGAATTATGATATTTAGGTAAGGTTAAACTGAAAAATTTGCTATGTTAGCTTTGATAATGTGAAAACTTTGTTAGGGGGGGGGGGGGGGGGGGGGGGGGGGGGCGTTTTCCAGCATACTTCCGTTGGTCTGTATGATAATTAGGAAACAAGGTTGTGATACATTTTTGCCTAAATGTTACTGTGTCAAGGTAGAGAATTAAAGTTAATTTTAGATGATGATACTTTGGCAAAGGTATGATAGGTTACGTTTTTGCATGCTATGTATTTACTTTACTGGTGTTAAGTGTGGAACTTGTTATGTTAACAGTTTATTCTGTGTTGGTAAGTTGTTGTTAGGTTTGTCGTGTATCCATTATTTCTTAGTGTCATCGTATGCTATGTTATCTTTGATTTATTGAAAACTTTATTACGTTAGAGTTATATTCGTTGATCAGTAATATGATAATTAACCAGTGTTGTGATAAATTTTTGTTAAATATTACCATGTTAATAGAATAATTAACATTGGAATATATAAGAGATATATTCAAAGTCGAACGAGGCTACGTTAGTCATTCGATTTAAACACTTTACTAACAGTTTGCATGTGGACTTTCGTTAATTTTACGTGGGTGTTATTCGTGTTTAAGGGGTGGTGTAGGTTTGTTGTTGATACATTATATTCCTTAGACCTGATGATGCTATGTTAGGGTTCTTAATATGAAAATCTTTACGTTAGCATAGTATTCGTTGATCTAGTGTATCAAGAGAATGAAGGGATTTATAATTATTGTTATCGTTCAAAATGGATACTTCGAAATGTGAACTTGAAGATCAATTGATCAAGTAGATCGATGATCAATGGGAGGTGGGCATGGTATGGAGGTAAGGTGGATGGTTTGATGGTACTGATTTACTGATCTTATGGATGTAAGAAATTACAATTTACTAAAAATAGTGACTTGAATTCAATCGATCAATTAATCATAGAAACAATAGATCAATAGATAATAGATCAATAGATCACGGGTGGACTAGGAGGGTGGTTTGATAGTGGAGGGGTGGGGAGGGGTTGATGTTTTGATTTACTGATTTACTGATTTAGGGTTCTGTAAAAACATGACAATTTTACTAAAAAAATGACCTGAACATAGATCAATAGATCATTAGATCACGGGAGGGACAGAGGATAGAGTGGGTGGTTTTGATTTACTGATTTACTGAATTTACACTGCTTTAGTGTATGCAAAACATTACAATTTTAGTAAAAAAATATGATTTGAATCAATAGGTCAATAGATCAATAGATCAATAGATCAGTTGATCACGAAAGAGGTGAAGAGGGCAAATGAATTACTGATTTTTTGATTACTGCTTTAGGTATGAAAAAGCGCGACAAATTTAGTAAAAAATATGACTTGAATCAATAAATCACAATAGATCAATAGATTCAATAGATCACGGAAAGGTGAGGAGGTCAGTTTTGATTTACTGATTTAACCGATTTACTGCTTATAGTAAATGTAAAAACGTGAATTTGTAGGTTATAAACA
>JABUQX010096822.1:22500-26623 GCA_015478945.1 Trachelipus rathkii
CTCCGGCTCCGGCTCCGAATCCGACTCCGACTCCGACTCCGACTCTTCCGAGTCCGACTCCGTGCTGAGATGAATAATCGATTCTCGAAGGGAATCGTTTATGATTCAAAAATCGATTCCTGACGGGAATCGATTTTTAGGCTCCAGCTACGGCTCAGCCTCTGGTTCCACTATATATCTACAAGGGTTAGAGTTGTAATATCGAGTTAAAATTTGGAGTGGGGTTAGATAGTGACGTAACCTCATCGTAAACGAGGTTACGTCCCCGTGGGCCGCCTAAAGGGGGGCCCTACCCCCTAAAAATCGACATGTTCGTAGAAGGTTGAAATTTGGTGAGAGGTTTCAGAGTTCAATTTCTAGAAAGAGTTGGTATCGGAATCTAAAGAGTTGCCATCGGCACCGGTGCTGGAGCCTATACGGTGCTGAGTTAATCAACATTCTTATAACAACAATATTTGTATCTTTATATATGTTATCAAACCCGTAGATCTCGAATATGATGGTTATTAGTCCGTATAGGGTGTCTAGAACCCACCACGGAGGGGGTCCCGACTGAAAAAAAGCACCGAGTGCAAAACAGAGGCAAAGGAGGAAGGAAGAAGAATGAAGGATGAATAAGGAAGGAAAGAGTGGAGAGGGAGTCTGATTCAGAGGAGTATGAGTTGACAGCTGCACCGGTGCTGGAGCCGGTGCGGTGTGGTGATGAGTTATTAAATATTTGTGTAATGATACAATATTGTATCCTTATTTATGTTTTCGGGTCTGTAGATTTCGAAAGTGATGGTTTCTGAACCATCAAGAAAAAAATAAAAAATAAATAAATAAATAAATAAATAAATAAATAAATAAATAAATAAATAAATAGGTAAATAAATAAATAAATAAAATTTCTTATTCTTTTTATGTTTATAACCTACAAATTCACGTTTTTACATACTATAAAGCAGTAAATCAGTAAATCAGTAAATCAAACTGACCTCCCACCTCCTTCCGTGATCTATTTGATCTATTGGATCTATTGATTTTTGATTCAAGTCATATTTTTTACTAAAAATTGACGCGTTTTAGCATACCCTAAAGAAATAAATCAAAAAATCAGTAATTCATTGCCTCTCACCCTTCGTGATGACAAACTGATTCACATTGATCTAGTTGATCTATTGCCTATTGATTCAAATCATATTTTTTTACTAAAATTGTAATGTTTTGCATACACTAAAGCAGTAAATCAGTAAATCAGTAAATCAAACCACCATCCACCCATCCTTCTGTCCCTCCGTGATCTAATGATCTATTGAATCTATTCAGATTCAGGTCATATTTTATTAGTAAAATTGTCATTTTACAGACCCCCTAAATTCAGTAATCATCAAATCAAAAGCCACCAACTTACCCTCCATACCATCCCACTATCCAACCACCCTCCTGTCCACCCGTGATCTATTGATCTATTGATCTATTGATCTATTGTTCTATTGATATATTGATCGATTGATTCAAGTCATATTTTTTAGTAAAATTGTAATGTTTTTACATACCCTAAATGCAGTAAATCAGTAACATCAACATGCCACCTTACCCTCCATATCTCGATCCACCCACCATGATCTTATCATCTATTGATCAATGTTGTCAAGTCCATTTCGAGTATCATTTTTGATACAACATAATTAAAAGTCATATTTCTTTATAGCAAACAGATCAACGAAATATATCTAACGTAAAAGTTTGTCATTTAATTGACCTACATAGCATCATCAGGTCTAGAGAATATAATGGTACAACAACAAACCTAACACCCCCTTAAACACGAATAAACGGTAAAATTAACCAAGTCGCACACATTAACTTGTAAGTAACGTAACATCGCATGCAAAAAACGTAACCTATTTACACTTTTCAAGCATATCTCTAACATATCAATGTTAATTTCTATTAACATGGTAATATTTAACAAAAATTTAGTCACAACATTGTTAATTATCAACTGATCAACGAATATACTCTAACGTAATACAGTTTTCACATAAATAAAGAATAACAAATAGCATAACAGTGAACATTCAAGAATAATGTACAACGACAAAACCTAACACAACTTACACACAAATAAACTGTTAACATTAACAAGTTCCACACTAACACCAGTAAAGAACTAACATTGCATGCAAAACGTAACCATTCAATACTTTTGCAAGTATATCTCTAAACAATTAACTTAATCTTACATTGAACAGTAAACATTTAGCCAAAAATGTATCATAACCTTGTCCAATTATAATACAGACCAACGAATATATGCTAACGTAACAAAAGTTTTTTCACATTATCAGAGTAATATTAACAAAAATTTATTCATAATTATTTACCTAAATATCATAATTCCCAACAAATAATTTGCAAACATAACAAAGTTTTCCCATCAATAAAATAAAAATAACGAATTTGTATCAACATAACATAAAAAATAAGTTCTTTGAATAAAATGACCATAGTAAAATGTATTATGTTTACCCGAATTTAAGCAGTAACAATAGTAAATCAGTAATTCAAACCACCCGTCCCCTCCCCACTCCCTACCATCGCGTCCATGACCTTTTGATCTATTGCTCTATTGATCAGGTCACATATCGAGTATCATTTCGGAATACACACATAGTACAAAATAAGTTCCTTATATACTAACCAAACGATATATAATGCTACGTAAGCATTGTTTTCTCAATAATAAAGGCTAACATAGCATTACAGAACTACGCAATCATAAGTACAATAACAAAACCTATACACATCCTACGTTACGACATAAACTACTAAACATAACAAAGTTCCAGACTTAACCGCAGCAGTCAAGTACCTAGCACAGCGTACAAAGCGTAAGCCTATTCACACTTTCAGCAATCTCTAACATATCATGTTTAATTTTACACTAACACATTGATTTACTCGCATTCCGGAGTATAATTTCAGATAAACATGAGCACAAAAAATGAGTTCTTATAACTAAACTCAACTTAATATATGCTAACAACAAGGTTTTCACATTAATGAAAGCTAACACAGCATCATATGAACTAAGAAAATAATGTGACAACGCAAAACCTAACACAAATTACGCACGAATAAACTGCTAATCATTAACAAAGTTCCACACTTAACACCAGTAAATTAACTAACATAACATACAGAAACGTAACCTATTTCATACTTTTCCAAGCATATCTCTAACATATTAACGTTAATTTACACTGACACGAAATATTTAACAAAATTTATCATAACCATGTCTAATTATCATGCAGACGCACGACTAACTGTAAACATAAAGTTTTATCCAAACATAGAACATAAAAATATGGCTTTTTGAATAAAAGGCAGAATCGTGAATTGTAATGAATTACTGATTTTAAAAGTAGTAAATTCAGTAATCAGCATATCAATCCATCAAACAAAAAAAACACAAAAAAACAAAAAATCAAAAACAAAAAAGAAAAACAAACAAAAAAAAAAAAGTGGAACAGATTAAAAAAAAATAAAAATTTATCTAAAAAAAGACTCATCAGAAAAATAAAAAGAAAATAACACAATGCAAAAAAATTACAGCATGTAATATTTCTTAAAGTTCTGAATATCACAGTAAGAAATAATAATAAACAAAAAAAAACAAAAAAAAAGAGAGGTTCAGCAATGTTCCCACCAAATCTATTCACACCAACAATTCAGAGGATTGTGTATAAATTCGCTACAAGATAAACAACGGAAAAGAAAAAACATAACAGCAAATACTAAATAAAACAAAAAAAATTAAGAACAAAACAATAAAAAAAAATACAAAAATATAGACAAACAAAAAACCAGCAGCCCCACCCCTCCCCACCCCTCCCTCTATGACCTTTTGATCAATGGATCTATTGATTCATGTCATATTTCAAGTTGTCATTTCGGTTTAACTTAACACACAAAAAAATTTCGTTACATAGTTACCATGAAATCATGCTAATGGTAACAATATCTACACCATTAAAAGTTAAAATAATTAACCTGAACTAAGAATATAATGTACAAACCTAACACACCTTAACACACATAGTCACTAAATAAACTATAACATTAACAAACTTCC
>JABUQX010096823.1:7500-27500 GCA_015478945.1 Trachelipus rathkii
TTATAGAAAATTTAATTTCAATGACACAACTATTCAAGTCTAGCGAGGTTTCGATGAAAGAATACAAGAGGTGCTACATGCAACAGTATTTGTAATATTCTTCTGCTGTTCACGGCATTGTTACAGAGTTTTCTCCCACTATACTAGTGTGGAATAGTTGCATGTACGTCTCCGTCTTAGATGAAGCTATATACTGCTTTTAGAGGGTATGATCTTTGTCCTCAATCTCCAGATGAAGACAAAAGAAATAATGTTTGAGACCTGCTTCGTAAGAACCAGTATGGGGTAATTGGTGAACGCTTGTGTCAAAACAGTAACCAGAAGTTAGAGATTTCAAAGGGGTGGGGTACTAGATCTTTGTGGTTTGCAAAATACCTCATTTTTTATAGGTAACAAATTTTCATAACCCCAGGGAAGTTATATTAAAGCATCGTTAACTAAATTACATAATTCCAAAAACAATAACATGAATCACCTATCAACTAGCCAGTAGAATTCCCTTAGGGTTGATTGAATATTGGCCCGACCGTTCCGAATTCCGACTTCGACTCCTACCCTTTTGAAAGATTAAGAGACTCCCGGACTTCCGACTTCCGACTCCAAAAATTTTGGTAATCTATATATGTGGAAAAATAATATTTTTCCAATGCATAGCTTTCTTATATTTTGCTAAAATAGAGCTATATATATATATATATTTCAATTTTAAAAGATACACCAGCAACCCATTTCTTTATCTGGAAAAAGATGTATAGGATGAAAATAAATAATTATATATACTATATATAATTATATATATATATATATATGATATATATATATATATGCGCAAGACCGCAGGCTTTTGAACATTGAGGGAGATTAAATTTCAGAGGAAACACAGAGGATGAAGAGAATTTAAAGCAGAGCCGGGTGCAGGAAAGAAGGAAGCACCGCAGCGAGCTTAGCCTGGAGTTAAACCAATAGTCCACCACAAACTCATGCCAGACACAGCAACCCCTAGGTTACGGAGGGCCGGTCCGTAAAAGGTGGTGGTCCGCGAGTAACAAAGCTTCCCCCTCGAGCACCTGCCGCGTGCGGCGTACCTATAGAAAAAGAGAATAAAGCACCCAACATCGCGCAGACAAGGAAATAGGAGGTCAAGACGAAGTGGAAAGTACGGAACAGCTTAATAAGTTCTTTGGCTTTGACCTGGACACCTGTCACAAAAGCCGGTGAAACCCAGAGCCGCCCCAGATATGAGAGCAGTACTCATACAAGGGCGGATGAGGCCTTGTATAGCTGGATTAACTGAGAGAGGAAAAAAAGTCTCGCAGTCTAAAAAACAGAACTCCCATTTTCTATGAGGGCGCCTAGCTCAAACCGTTGGTGATGTAGCGTTTCCAAACTTTTTTTGTTTATGTTAAGGCCAGGATGTTTTATATGTTCAACACTCGGAGAGACGAGAGAACGCGGTCGAACAGAGAGTTAGGAAAGTTGGAACTTGTTTAGAGAGGGAGATTTGTAGAAGCCTTGAGTTTTTTAAGAATTAAATTTTCACAAGCGTTGAAACCAACCCCACTCGAAATCCTATCCAGATCACGCAGAGATAGAACGAAAGATTAAGACGAGGGCAATTCTTAGAAGTAAGTAGAAAGAGGTGAGCAGGATTGAAATGAGTTTGAAAGATGAAAAGGTCGGTCATTCCGGCAGAGACGAGTGGATAGAGTTAGATTGTCAGGTTAGAGGAAAGATCATTAATGAAAGTAAGAATAGAAGTAGGACGTAGTTTAGTACAGAAGCGCCTGAAGCAACACCACAATTACACGAGAAATAGAGAGAAGCTCGCCTACCGTTCAGACAACAGTCGATTTGAGCAGATCGTATTGAGAGAAAGAAAGCTAAGGACATTAAGTAAGTGGTGATGCACACCAGAGAAGGAGGAAACCCAGAAAGGTAGGGGAGCATTTTGTAGAGAAGTGGACGCGTAAGCCACATCCGGGCGGTGCAAAATGCTTTTGGAATAGTGTCAAGCGCCACCTGGCTCGGCGTGGTGTGGGATCAGGAGGCGTGTCAGTTTAGAGTGTCAGGGTGCTCGCGTGAAATCTTCCAAACCCGTCAGGTTTCCTAGAGAGGCGGGAAAACCATAAATCAGTAAGATAGGAAAGTATATCGCCCAGTACGACCTCCCTCGCAGCGCCGAAGTCGATACTGGCGATTGTCGCAGAAAGATGTGTGGAAACGTGGAGATTCCAGATGATCTAAGAAAAAGGAGAAGTTAGAAGGATATTTATGGTCAAACGGATCACTTCTCAGAATAGCAATACAAGCGTCGAATGAGCTATAGGTAGGGGTGATAGGTTAGAAGTGATCATGAGCGAGCTTCTCGATTGTTCTTTCGTGAATTCGGCAGGGAGTCGTGTAGCGGAGCTGTCCTAAGCACTTGCGATAGGGAAAAGTAGTTAGTATCTTGACGACATAGAGAATAGAGTGAAGCGAGGGGCGGGACCAAGCGCGGAAGCACAGGTTCCCGATCAAAATTTGGCAGGGGTAATGCGTCGAAGCTGCCAGTACTCGGCCACCCGTGTGCCTTAACAGTTCATGTGGGATGGTTGTAAAGACGTGTTGTCAGGAGTTCGATCGAGGCACCCGATCAGAATTGTTAATCACAGGTAATGCAGGTAGCGACACCTGTGAGAGGAGGAAGGAGGATAGGGTGGTAGCGAAGGGTAGATGGAAATGTGCCTTAGAATGCGTCCAGACAGTTTGACAGTTAGAAGGGAAAATAGCAAGACCAAAGAGATTCGGCCTTGCTCAGTTTGGGAGAATTCGCAACAGAACCTATACAGTAGTCGAGATAAGAGGAGGAAAGGCAGATTTCAGAGGTTGTTTAGAGATGTTTTTGCAAGAGTCCAGAAAGATTTTTCAGTAGGAGAAGCAGGAGGTTTAGCGCACTTTCGTTTGATGAAAGGCCCGCTTTGCTCGTCGACGAGCTATCCGCTGCGACGATTTTCCTCGCTAAATGAAAATTAGGGCAGGAGTGATAGGAGAACGAAGAGTTTTTCCACCCCCGATACGCACTGTTCTCTAGCCTGAATGGCCAGAGAACAGGCACGATCGAATCATGATTATTAGGAGAGAAATATTTAGTCGAAGAAAATAAAAACCTGCTCATACCCAATCAAGCCGATTACAGCTCCACCTATCCGGGCAGACAACCGAGCGTCGCCAGAGTCAAGCAGTCATTCCAATTTATATTTAGCGTAGAAGCGACGCAAGACCACCCAATCGGCCCGATCAAAGTGCAGAAAAAACGCGTACTGCAGGATGGAACTGTTGGAAAAAATTAAATTAAGAGATATAAGGTTGTGGTAGATTTACCAATAGGGGCAAAGGTGGTGTATTTATAGAGACGAAGGACTAGTGGTGGAAACACTATGTCAAGAGTGTTCCAAGAATTGGCTGGGACAATCCGGAATGTGAATGTGGGTTCTTTTAATTAGTTGCTGCCTATCGTTAAGCAAATGCTGAATAGATTCCGGCCGTCGCTCCCCCACCTAAATGCAGTATGAGAGGACCCTCCAACATTCAGTGTTGTGATAGCATTGATAATCCCCTAACATAGAGGACCTCAGCATTTGGATGGATTGACCGACTCCACAACCCTGCTCGTGAGAAGTAGTAAGATATTCAAAGAATACGGCGATGAAATCTGTCTTCTTAGTTGGACAGAACAAGTAGCAGAAAGCACAATATAAATTATGACGATCAGGCGAGAAGGAAGCAAAGGGTTTTTTAAGCCGACCGAAATATCGAAGTTTAGGAAGAACTTGCGCGGAGATTCTACGCGAAGACGTCGGGTTACAGGTGTACAAAAGTGTTTTATGTTTAGCGTTGAAAGGTCACATACTCCCAGCCCTCAGACGGAAATTATGAAAATATAAGATATATAAGCATATTGTGCGGCTCGGTAACTCGACGGGCTGAGATATTCTAATATCAGCCTAACATTAAGAATCTGAGTTGCGATGTTAGGATACATAACCCTTTCCATGCGTGGTCTGCTAAGCGTACAGGAGCAAAAGAGGAATTAGGGTTATGATGTTAGAAAGGCTGGTGTTGCCACGATGCAGAGATTTTAGAGTTGCATAGCCATCCGGACGTGTTACGGTAACGAGGATCGAGACTAGAGTAGTAGTACATGTAGAAGGAGATTGGAGCCGCCAGCTTCAGCTTCGGCGCCATTGTCGTTTTAAGGATGCTGCTCGTAGTCTGTCCGGAGAGCGCGTTATGGGCCTGATAACGAGACTGCCGGTTGTTGTAGAGGATAAGAACAACACGTGTTTTTATTAACGTGATTAAGGGGTTAATGATTTGTTAATGTTATAGGTTTACGTAAATTATTTATGTTTGTTAGTTAGTTTGATTGTTATTATTTTTTATCTATTTATTATTTATTATTATGATATGTAATATTATTTATTATTAATTATTATTATGGGTTTAGTTATTATTGATTAGTTTTATATATTTCTTACGTTGTATTATTCCGAGCGCGCCGCAGCAGCAGGCCAAACGGTGGTCTAGATACGTTACCCTCGAGCAGAGCGCTGTGACGCTGCGAGCGCGCGCATACACGACATACTTATTATTATTCATTATGCTAATTATTATTGATTATTCATTATTATTATTATTACTTATTATATTATTATTATTATTGATTATTATTATGTATTATTATTATTATTCAATTGATTGATTTATTATTAATTATTACTTATTAGTCCTTATTATTAGATTTTTTATGCAATCGAAAAAATTGAGATCAACGCGTGATCCTGCATTTAGGTGGTCTCTTGTGCTTCAGCCTCGCGACTCGCCAGCGCTCCACGCTCCAGGCTACGTTCCGCCCGCACCGCACCGCATGCTCAGCCCCAACTTCGCTTTGCGATTCACCAGCAAGTGTGATGCCGGGTCTGCCCCGTTCGTCGTGCCGATTCTGACTTCCGCTGTAATATATATTTAGATATATATACTATATATATATATATATATATATATATATATATACTAATTATACACTATTGGTATATATCTATATTATATATAATTTTTATGATATATTATATATATATATATATATACTATATATGTAGTAAATAATATATATTATATATTATTTATATATATGATATATATATATAGTATGAATATATAGGAGATCTGATATATATAGTATAGTATATAAATATATATATATATATTATACATTAATCATATATAATAATATATATATAGGATGAAATAATTATTCATGCTCCCGGCTCCGGCTCAGCTATGGCTCCGATATATATCCCAGCATGGGTTAGAGTTGTCGTATCGTGCTAAAATTTAGAAGGAGGGTTAGATGAGGTGAAACATATCCTCGGTTGTATCACGATAGTTACGTTCCCAACTGGGTCCGCGCGAAGGGGGACCCACCGCCATTAAAAATCGACGTGGTCGTAATAGGGCTGAAATTTGGTGAGAGGATTCAGAAGTTGAATTTCTAGAAAGAGTTAGTATTGGGAATCTGAGGATTATGTTGCTCCGACTATCGGTTGCTGGAGCCATCTGGCGGGGAGGCGCGTGTTAATAAAACAGTCGTATAAAACCAACATGTTGTGTGTTTATCATGGGTTATTCGATCCGTTAGACTCACGAATACATTGATGGATTAAGACCTAGTTATAGGGGTGTCTAAGGACCCCATTTGTGAGGGAGCGAGGCCCCACAACCTGAAATAATTGACGTAAGAGTGACGAAACTCGTATGCGAACTTGACTAAGGATACAAGTCTTAGATGCACGCCGGGGTTAAAATAACCATGTGGCGCCCCAGATTGGGGTAAGCTGGCCGCAAACCTGAAATATCGGACGAACTAGAACGAACGAACTTGGATATAATTAGCAGCCTGCGCTTTATCGATGTATCTTAGGTGTAAGCGCGAGGTGAAAAGACGGCGAGGCGACGTCACCAATATGTAGGACAGGTCCCCACAACCTGAAATATTGGCGTAGACGAATGGAAAGCTCGGTTCATACAACCTTCTACAGGATTGTATGCTTAGGTGGGCCCCCGGGAGTAGGAAAGATGACTAGCGGGTGCCTGTCCACAGTATGGGGTAGAACTGGCCCGCAAATGCTGAAATATCGACATAAGACACGACGAAACTTTGTATCACAGCCTTCCTTGCCAGAGATGTATCCTTAGGTGTAAACCGATGTAAGAAATTGACCGACCGGACCCATTTGGGGGACGCTGGCTCCCAAACCTGAAATATTGGACCTAGTGATGAACGGTATACAACCTGTCTGAGGTGTAATCTTAGATGTACCGCGAGCTAAAATGACTGGGCGGGTACCCCAGATGGGCGTACTGGGCCCAATATCTGAATATTAACGGTAGAGGCGATGACCTCGGTATACCCCTAGTCATATAAGGCTATCATTATCGACCAGTGTTAAATGTAGTGGCACCGAAATGGGGGATGTCTGGCCCCCTCAACTTGAATATTGATCGTAGAACATGAATACTGGGTTACACATCTTCACATAAAGTACTCGCGAATCATAATATGGGTGTTAAACTCGCCGTTACCAGCGAGGACCCAAAGAGTGGGTCCACCGCAGCCCTTCAAAACTGAAATATTGACAGAAACGACGAGAAGCGCTTGGTATTATCCATCTTCGTTTGATGGTATTCCTCGTAACAGAAAAGAAAAAATAAAATAAAAAAAAAAAATTTAAAAAAATTAAATTTTTTAAAAAATTACTTAAAATAAAATGAAAAAAAAAAAAATTAAATTTTTTTTGCAGAAATTTGACAAAAAGGTTAAAATTTTTATAAAGAAAAAAAAAATTAAAATAAAAATAATCATAATTTTTATCTTTTAAGTTTATAACTTAAAAAATTTACGTTTTTTATATAAATCAACAGCCTCTAGAGCTCTGGAGGCTCTGGAGCCTCTTGAGCCTCTTTACCTCCCCAGCCTCACTTCAGCATGCCCCCACCTCCCCATGCTCTGATCTTATGATTCATGGTCATATTTATGTTATAACATAACGACAACAACCTAGTTCTATTTACATGATTAGATTTAAGCAGTTAAAAAAACAGTTTTTTGTTACTAACATTTTGCCGCGTACTTCAATATCTTACATATAACTTAAGAAATGAGTGTTTTTACATATCCTACAGATCCTACACCTGGATAAATCAGTGGAACCAAACCACGCCACACTTTCCGCTGCCCTACCCCAATCCTGGTAATTATACATTAGCATAGTAATATTAAAACAAAAATTTCTCATAACCTTGTTTGATTATTATATTGATCGACAACGAATATATAATGCTAACGTAAACAAAGTTTTCACATCAATAAAGCAAACATAGATCGACCTGAACTATGATGTCGGCTGTCATCTGTTGAGCGAAGCGGCTGTGTATCGATGGAATTCTGCAGAGATACAGTTTACGAATCATATTATAACGTATCACGTCACAAACTAACATACTCTACTCGACACTTTTCCTAACATATCAATGGAAATTTTCACATTAACTAGTAATATTTAAACAAAATTATCATAAACCTTGTGTAATGTCTCATCCTGATCATAGAAATATTACAGTAGCAACGTAACAAAGTTTTTCACATCAATAAAGCAAACAATATCATGCTAAACTGACACAACCTGATTATAATGTACACTATGACAGTAAACGCACTAACATAACTTGTACTCGGCTCCAGAAATAAACCTGCTAACGATAACAAAGTTGCCGACTATTCATAACAACAGTAACAGTAGACTACATACATAAACAGAAGCGGAGCAGAGTACGACGCTGTTATCGGAAATATATTCATTTAAGCAATGAACACAGGTAGCCCCGGGGCTCGCGGTGTGTTTGTTTTATTATTATATTTATTTGATTTTCTTCGCGTCTTTTATCTCTTTAAAACTTTTTTGTTTTTTTATAAAGAAACGTTTATTTTTTATGGAAGTTCATTTCATTAAAACTTTTTGTTTTTAAAAGTCTTTTATTTTTTTTAAATTTATATTTCTTAAAACTTTTTTGTTTTAAAAAGCTTTTATTGTATTTTTTTAACTTTTATATCTGGGAGGGCAGTTGTTTTCCTTTATATTTTATTTCTTTTAAATACTTTTTGTTAAAGTTTATATATTATATAAGGTGTTGAGTTCCTTTTTGAGTTGATAAACATTAAAAGAATTTACATTCTTTACATGCGCATAGAAGCAGCATAAAAGTCCAACAGTAAATCAAATCACCATCATCCTATCAATCAATCCCGAATAGTAACTCAATCCGATCGATCTATAGATTATTGATCTATTAAGGATAAGAGCTGACTATAACTGAAGTATTTGCGTCTCCTGATTTAAAATAGTTAAACCATACGATAACGATAACAATAGCTTATATGAACACCAAGCAAAGTACGAATAAACGCCCTCTACTAGCATCTCTTAATACCAACAAAGTTACTACATAGAGGGAAGTAAAACAAGTTTTTTCATTTTTATAACATATAAGTTTTACGACAAAAAACATTACCTAAATACATAAAAAATAAACATACGCTTTAATTTTTAAACATATTATAAGTTCATTCTATATCAGGGGGTCAGAGGATTCTGTAATTAAACTGAGCAAGTATGCTAGTCTACAATTATTCCTCCAGAGATTTCAAGTGTGCGCCTTTTGAAAGGAGAAATGTACATAGATTAGGAGATTATTAGGCTGGGCTATGTGACATTAGTTCCATTTCATAGCGGGCTATAGCACAGATTCATTAGCATGCACTTACTCGTTCTCTGGGGTGCGAAGGAGAGAGAAGTAGGAAGCTCGCGGTAGATGCACCTGAGGTGATAGATAAGTTGAAGTGATTAGTGTGACGATTTGCGAGCTATGACGCGGTCAATGTTAGATGATCTAGACTATTATATGTAATAACGGTGAGAAAAAGAGGCCGCATAGAGTTTTTCGCTTTGTAAAGTGATAGTGAAGGTTTCGCTTATAGATTTGAAGCGTCGGGGTATATGAGGTACGCATCGCCACTCGGGTGTAACGTGCTAGTAATGTAGTCAAGTGTTTTGCGAATAAGACGGGTATCGCTCTGGGTGACGGATAAGTTATCGATGGGAAAGTCCGATTCGTTATTATCTAACGTATGTACAGACGTAATTGTATACGCGGGTTTGTGTAGTTGGATTATATGGTTTCTTTATGTTGTCTGGAGTGTGTTTAAAGAGAAAACCAAGCTGTTAATCAGTTTTCAGATGATTGAATCAGTGGAAACAGTATACACTGTACGCGCGAATAGTGACGAGCATTGAAGGGATGGCCAATAGTTTTACGTACATCAATACTTTTAACATTAGCTAGATGGCGGTGAAATACAACCTCATTGGCTACTTGAATACTGGCCACGGCTATCACGCAATGGTGCCATGACGCACGTTCCTAGTGAGCTGTCACGCCGACTCTGATAGATATTTTAACCTGAGGCGATCCGACAGATGACGCGTACTCTTAGCCTTAATCCAAGCTTCTGTGGCATCGGCATAATCTGATGAGTTCTTCAACATCGAAATGAAGTAAAGGGTCACTTAGTTATTTGCATCTCTCACGAGGCATGGAATTATAACGAAAGTAAATATGACATTATCGCTCTCGTTGCATATCTGTTCTGGACAGGAAAGAATTGATAGATACACGATCAGGGTTGGGCTGATTACTGGATAGGGTCTCGTAAAGATATTTTCTAGACGAGAAGAGGTCAGTTTTGTGGAACTAGAACATAGAGATGTCATCAATACCGAGCTATAGCGAGTTAAAAATGAGTCTTATAACACTGACTGTGGGGAAAATAAGATCGCGTATGATATAAACAGGTTCAAAAGGTAACTATATTTCTTTTCTTTTTCGACCATCGCAGAAGAAAGTAAACAGAAGTACGTAGGAGGAATCGAACAGAGAACGCATATTGGGTTCAAATAATACACAGGAGTGTACACGCTGCTGTGCCTATACCCCACTTTCAATTCATGTAAGTACTTTTCATGTTTCAGCGTAGGGTTACATCAAGGAGCATTTACTGATCGTATTTGTATTTTGCAAACCGAGGGTTCTTTACATTCCAATTCGTTCTCAGGTCATCTTTTTATATATGTATGTCTGTTTCCATCTAGAATTTATTGATACAAGTCGAGTTTTATACTTAGGGTCGTTACGAGCAAGTCGTTTTCACTGATCGATGTATTTGTATCACCTGTTATCACTAGACTTGATCAGATACAAGTTGAGATAATTGGTTCAATGCTCCATGCGCACACGTTTAACTGAACGACTTACGCAATACCGTAATGATTCCTTCATAGCACTTTAACCGGTAATAAAGGTACATGATGGAACAGTAAAACACGTTTTCATTTTTGCGATTTTTTTTATAAGCATATAATTTTTCAATGAAAGAGCATTATAATAAACTGCATATAAACAAACTATCCGCAACTTCGTTCGGACAGAACATAACTTCAATTGTTGTGTTCTCGATGCGTGATGGCTATTTTATTGAGACAGAAGGAGTTCCTAGTATATTGATATGAAGCAAGGTATTCTAATATATTCTCTCTCATGAAATTCATGCCATTTGAAGGATTGCTAAATACTTAGAATGGAATCTCCCTCAAAGACTGATGTCATAAATCTCATTTTTTTTGCATATTTGGGTTATTCAACAGCAAATTCATTCTCGTCGATCCAGAGGGACGGATTATAAAACGTGTCCATTGCTGATAGTTATTAGTGAATGTGTCTATATTATATCGCACTTATACGGTGAAAAAAACATGTTGTTCAGTGTACATCGACCTAGAGATTCTGACACCCGTGAAGCTATGATGTTATTAAGCTCCTCCGAGTATGATAGATCAACATGTGTTAAGAATGCTAATTGTTAATCATCATTTTTTTATTTTCATCAAAGTCTGCTGTATATTTTTCAGATGTTCGAACTGTGAAACTTATTGAACGCCAGAAAGTTGCCCCAATCGATGGTGGTCTCCAATGAGAATGCGTTACATCAAGGCTTTTAACATTGTCACACGACCAGAAAGTGGCATATATTCTATTTGAACCGTCCTCACTGTCTCCCCAGTCAGATATGTTTCCCTACGGCATGATGTCAATCGGATAACACACGCTCATCCGCTACCGAAGCTGCAACGATGTCGATAATTCTTGATGAATCCATCAACACAACTGTATAAGGGTCTATTATTTGAACCTATGACGGAATACAACCAATGGATCGTCATCCCTTCGGTTTACGAATGAAATATAAATCGACACATCATTGGTATTACTGAAAGAGCTCGTATAAGAATTATCACACAGACAAGCGTAGAAGTAATGCGTGGGCGAGTGCCATCGCTACACAGCTCACAGGGCGAAAAAGTGTCCTAGACTGAAGAAGAATTACGAGTGTTATAAACAATCCTTAAAGTACATGTTGGGGATTCCCTTTCTTTCAACAAATCATAAGAGCGTAAACAATGGAGATATAACAGACGAAACGACACCATAGACGTCAAAAAGTGCTATTACAACATGCCATAGGTACAGACTTGTAAAGCATGGAAATCGGGATATCATAATTATTTGTATTTGTCAGGATATCTATGACTTACGTAGGTAGCAATTCGATTTTCACATATATATTTTTGTATTTTCTGTTTCACTAGAGTTATCAGATACAATTCGAGAATTTGCTGTCAAAATCCTCTCACTTTGTCGAAACAATTACGGGCAATACACATTGAGTTCTTGTTTGTTAACAACGTTTCACACGTAACAACAGTAGAGGTAACTAACATAACATATCAAAATCGTACATACTCATCTTTCCTCGACCAGCATACTCTACATAACACATGTTAATTTTTACATTACATGGTAAGATTTAGCAAAAAGTATGCAAACATTGGCTAACCCACGAGTTAAACTAAGGTTTTTATCCACTTGCACCGCATGGCTACTAAGGATGTTAAGATTAGAAATTAAAATTTCATGAGTTCATTATTTAAAAGTTCCTAAAAGGAATTCAACTTTTCCAACGAGAATTTCCATTTGAGATAGTCAACTTTACACAGGGGGTGTAAAGTAGTCCAACGACGAGGTGACAAGCCACGCAGCCATTAGGAGTATCAAGTTTGAGGGGATACATCAACCACTAGCAACTAGTAGAATAGCGAAATAATTCTTCGTAACCCTAGCCCGTGACTCAATATCATATATTATATGTATACTTATAAGGAAGTGTAATATAATATAGTAATACCGGAATATTACTATATATAGATTATATTATATGTATATATATATATATATATATATGATATGATTATATTTCATATATATAGTATATTATATATATATATACTACGTATATATTGGGACTACGCTTATTAACGTGCTTTACCTGCGCTCTCTTTTCAAGGACGTGTAACACGGGGGGACTATGAGGAAATGAAATTTAGAGAGGCAACTATCTCCAAGACCACCTTATCCACCGACTTGTTTGCGCTAGTGGAGTTTTAATTCTCGCTGCTCACGGTGAAAGTTCAGCTGGTGTCTTGAGTACAGGCAAGTATAGATCTAACTCCCAACTGCACGCCGGGGAGATTGACCAGCGTTAACACTCTATATATATTTACTATTCTTTCTTCTTTTCCTCTGCCCAGGAGAGGATTCTTGCATCCTGTCAGCAGCACGCGCAAGCATATGTTCTCTGCAGACGTCTCTCTTCACTGGCACTGTCTCGTTCTCTTACAGCGCGTCTCATATTGTGGCTAGCCTGACATCTTGCCAGAGAGTTCTCCAGCCGATTCCGGCCCATCTCTTCTTCGGTCTTTCCCTTGGTCTTCTGCCTCTGGTGTCCATTCCGCATCTTCTTTTTTGGCATTTCTCTCGTGTCTTTCCATCCTCTTCCAGATGTCTCCGACCATCTCAATATCGCCACATCCATCTTTCAGGTGTACATCTTTCCCCCTATATCTTCCTATAATTAACTTCATTTCCTTATCTGTCCTGCTCCTAACTTCCTTTCCAATTCATAGTTCTTTAATATTCCTCATCTTCCGTCCGCTTGTATCTACTCTCCTATCTTCCTCGTTGTTGTCCCATGCTGTATCGGGGGCTGGCCATATCGAAGCAAGTGTAGGGATGTGTCTACGTTAGTCTGGTTAAAATACTTTTTACTTAGAACTGCGCTTCTATTCCGGATGTTTCTGTCTTTCATCAATGGGGTATATGCCGCTTCTCAAAAAACTAATCCAATACTTTTACCATTCTTTCGCATAATCTCTTCACCTGCCTCCCTCCCTTTCTGTTAAAACATCCTCCGAGATAATTAATTGCTGGTAGCCTTCACCTCCTTCTCTCTCACCATCATTCTCATCCCTCCTCATTTCCCTCCCGTTACTGTTAATATCTCTGTCTTGCATGTTATAGTCATTCTTCATATGCCCTGCTTCCTCCAACTCTCGCAGAACAACTCCACTCACCTTACGTTGCGAATCGCCTCCTCTCTCTCGCTCCACCATGCCAGATCGTCCGCATATGCCATTATTGTCCCCTTCAATATTCTCCTAGTCTCTCTTTAATTTTGCCTTATCACAATGTTTCTGTAGGATATAGATATGAAACAGCTAGTGGTGATAAAGCAACTTTCCCCTGCTTCACTCCTGTTTTCACCTGCATCAACCATGATATCGTTCTCGCAACTCAGTTCTGTAACATTACAGCCTGCATTTGTCATGACATACTTTTCTTATCGCCTCCTTTAATTGCTAACCCTTCACTTTCATAATTCCTCTCCCTAGCTACTCCAGAGCTTTTTCCTTGGCACCTAATCAAATGCCTTTTCCCTTTCCAAAACCATAAGAATCTCTTGCCATATTCCAGGATCTTCTCCGAGACCATTCTCAGTGTGATAAAGAGGTCCGTCGTTCCTCTCGCTTTCTATACCCGTACTGTTCTGCTCCGAGTCTCGGCTCTACTTTCTCTCTCAACCTCCTCTCCAAAATTCCTTTCGTATATTTTCGTCAGATGGTCCATTAGTGAGATACCCCTATAAATATTACAGCTTCCAGCATCTCCTTTACCTTTATATATCGGTATTAATATTGCTTTGCCCCACCTTTCCGACACCTTTCCCTCTCTCCAACACTTGTTCATCAAACTGCTGATTCTCCCTCTCAGCTCCTCTCCTCCCTCCACCACCAACTCACAGCCACTCCATCCTCTCTCTGGAGCTTAACCCTTCTTCATCTTGTTGTATTTGGCCCTGCTTCAGATACTTCCTCCAACGCGTTATTCGTCGTCACCGCCTTCATTCCTCTTCTCCTCTCATCTTGATTCTGCAGCTTGTTCCTTCTTGTTCTCGTGTATTCGTAACATTTAGCTACGCAGATCTTTCAATGATATCGTTCCATCTAATCATTTGCTTCTTCCGGTCTCACTAAGAATCTGTCTCAGTTGTCTACTCCTTATATTAATTCTATGTTACACTTTTTGGTTTTCTTTAACGGCTTCGCCATCTTAAATAGCTTTCTTCCGCTTCGCCCACATGACTCTCGTTAGTTTTGTCTACCTGGCCATTAGCTCTCTGTTCTCCAATCTTTTTTTGCTCCGTCCTGCTTATTCTCGGTTCGTCACGCCTCATTCCTTGCCGGTGTACGAGTATTATTATCGACTGTCAGCGCGCGGCAATTGAGCTTCGTGCCTTTGGCAGCGTTTGGCGCGATTTGTGTTGTGATGATGTGTCAGCTTGATAATTATAGTGGAGAAGTGATGCTTATTTCTTGCTAGTTTTCAGCGTGCACGTTTCCTACAAGGTCTTCCTCATCATGGTTTGCGCTTTAATTGTATTGGTTTTTTATCACCTTCTTCGGTGAGTCCAGAGTACGTGCGGATGTGTACTGTTCTTCCTAGTACCTGCCTCCTACCCATCTCTTACGCCAAGAGGTTTCTTTCTCTGCACTTTCCCCGTGATGACATCCCTGCAAGTCTGTCATTTTCTCTCCAGTTTCTAGAAGTTTTTGCATTTCCGTTATAAAATTTCGTTCGTTTCTTGTTCTGCGGGTGCCAAACTTCTGCCACTCTGAACACTGTGCCCCTCATATTCTTGCTCCTAATTTACTCATTCATTCCAATCTTATCCTTCATATCCGCTCACCAAACAGTCCTATGAGTCCGCAATCAAGAGGACACTCCGGATATGCCTTACATTCTTTATCATCTTTTATCGGCAGACTATATGTATCCTATCACTGATTTTAATGTTGAGATCGAATTGTTCGTTACCTATGATTGCCACGATCTATAACCGTCTCAAAGATAGGTGCGACTCTGCAATCTATGTTATATGATGGTGAGATATTTGAATGTAACGTGTTCATTTATTTTATTAAACGATCGTTTTTCTTCTCTCACACTAAAATCAATACCGCCTTTCCCTCTCATGTGTTTCTTTGTTATCCTCTATCATTCAAATAGGTCCCAAGTTACGTTCTTCATCCATCTCTCTTATTGCATCTTTCTCTACGTCTACGCAGTTGAAATTCTCCATCAACGAGCGCACCTACCTACATCCGCTCTCCGTTCCTCCATCCCCGAGACCTCTTCTTCCATTCAATTCCATAAATTCTGAGTTTTTGTTCATGGCCTTCTTGATGGTGCGCTCACTGCTCTGGGTTTAGGTTAATGTGGGAGGTGCAGCTGTATTTCAGAACTCAGGTAAGAGATATGGAATAATATAGTTGATGTTATAGCCGACTACGTAGACTTTATACGGCAATATTTATTCAACATTGCACATCCACTAACCTCTCATTTGATAATTTTTGACTCTCTGGTATACCATGGTGGACAAGTCTTGTCCCGCTATAAGTTCCGACCGCTGCCATGGCTTTCTTTAATAATTACAGCGTGGGGAGTGCTTACGGATGAATGGTGATTGGCCTTCCGTATTCTCACGTTTCCGCTATACAGTCAGAAGCAAATTCACCTGTTCCTCCGAATCTCTTCACCTCTTCAACATCCCCACTTCTCAATGTCGCCTGCTAGCACCCCAGTTCTTCTTTGAGATCGCTTCATAGGATATCTTATTATCTTCCACAGCTTATGTACTCTAATTGGTTTGGCACATGTTGACGGGCACCCGTATAATTTCTTGAAAGTGTTTTCCTTTTTATTTTCCTTATTTGAGAAAGACTCGCAGAAATCGTCGTCTAAAGTTCGGTCCGGTTCCCGGACGGATCTCGTCGCGCTTGGAGTGTCTGACAAAGCGCCAGTATCTTTGGGAAGCGGGCTTGGACTAGGCCTATCACTATACCCTAGCATATCTTCTTTAGCCGAGGACAACTCCTGGTGTCCTCGTTGCCCTGGGTGCAGTGCCCTAAGGGGACATGGAGTTGGACTTTGCAACACATTTTGCACATACAATTGAGCACACACACAGTTCACACAACACATATTATATATATAGTGTATATATATATATTATGATTATATAATATATATATATATGATTATTATTATATAGTTAGGTTTAAGATAGGTATGATTGAATAGGTCATCTGGACTTATGTGCGTACGTGTTTACGATATATTAAGTAGTTAAGGGTATATATCACCTATCACTATATACTATACTGTACTACCTATCACTACTACCAACCATATATTATAATTAGAATAGATGTAACGTCACTCAGTTGATAAGTAGTTGAATTATAGTTATAGTTTAAGGTGTATCGTAGTAACTAAGTAGAGTAGACGGACATAGCCTTACTGACATGGTAGTCAGTAGTTATAGTACTGATTAGCGTTATAACTAATATGAGATCAGAAGTAGAGAGATATGTAGTTGTATGGTGTCATGTTAGAGAAAATACTGCCCGGCTGAGATGATGAGTATGAGTTGAGGTAGATAGTCGCGAACGAGTAGGGATTATAGTGAGATATAATTGGAGGGTAGTGGATGTATGTGATAGATGTCGATGAGGATTATTGTGATATAGGTATCTAAGGTAGGAGTGGGTGGATTCTATTAAGAAGTGAGAAAAGTATCAATACCTTTACAACCACACACGAGACATACCATTATTAGTATATCTTATTTGTACTATAAATTTAACTAATGACGTATAGGGGCAAGCGAGACTGTAAGGACTGGTAGAGATACGTAAAGTGACTATATCTTATATATAGAATTTGTGATAGTATAGGATATGTATTATATGAGGTGAGATCTATATATGATTCCCGTACGATTATGATTAGAGAGTGATTATCTTTAGCGGAGTATAGTTGAGATATAGGATAATAATAACTGAGCGCGAGATTATTAAAATAGTACTCCTATGGTGCATAATGTTAAACATCGCGTGGAGGTGCGGAGACTGGTGAATTCACACATGTGAATAGTAGTGTATGGTAGATATACAGAGCGAAAAGTGAAGGTTGGGGAGATTAATTCAGGGCCTTATGAGGCGTCTGAGTCATTGGGCCATCATGACTCTAGTAATTATATAATTAGACATACTTCTTTAGCAATACAGTAGAGGTTAGTCATTGCGTTTGTATTCAGTTGTTTATAATAACTAGTAGTTTATTTCAGGATTCGAGACATACCTCTTTAGCAATAAATTAGTTTATGTTTGTATCGTGGAGAAATAGGCGTACTGCGTTTGTGAATAGTTAAGAACTAGGCGGGTGGTCTTGCCATGGCCAATCGGGTGTAGGGGATGCACCAAGTAGGTAGTCGTCACCTAGACGAGTTAATCATTATGATCCCGGTGCTTAAGTTAAAATAAGAAGAGAAGAAACGGGTTGGTATATTAGTAGGTCTGTCCTGCGGCGAAATTAGTCCGAGCCCCTGTCTAGCAGCATGCAAAGCTTGTTAGTCGTAAGAATGTATAACAAATTTAAACTTTTGAGATGTCAAAATTGAGTCCGTGAAGCGTTACTTTCATTTATAAGAGCTAAACTCTGGAAAAGGCTTTTGCCAGATGAGAATAAATGGATATGCTCAAATAAAAATATCGATGTCTTCTCGTATTTATGACTAGGTTGTTTGGTATGGCAATAATTGAAGTAATATGTACTGAACAAATTCACGCACATTACAAAGGAAAGGTTGTGTTGTTCACTTTGTTTGTCGAAGTGATAGAATTATTTAACGTGTTGTAAATCTAAAAAATAGACATTGTGTTATAATGAAATGGTAATGCATATTTATAAATACATTTATTATATTTGTATATATATATATGATCATTAGTATTATTAGGTTCAAGGCTTTGTTTTGGATGGAAGCACACGATATTCGCAAAATGAAAAAACTAAAAAAGAATAAGCGGTAAAATTATAAGATCATATGGAAAAACATTGTAACCACTTTTAATATGTCAAAAATAATTCTTAGAATGTCAAAAAGCGTGTAAGTCAAAAAAAGGTAGAAATTATTTTACTGTTGTATATTATAATTATATATATATAGTATATAGTATTATATTACAAGAGACCTTTGGATATATACTATATAATAGTATATATATATATATATTATATTATATATATACTACTGTATATAGTACATATAATGAATGTAGTTGATTGTAGAGATAATAGATAATATATATAAATATTTGTATATATATGAATATATATTAGTATTCTTAAATCTGTAAATACAATATCCATTTAAAATTATTATGAATAAATTTCTTCCCGGTATTATCTTTTCGGCCACATGAATTCACATATGATATGATATTTTTCAACTTCTTTAGCAATAATAGAATGATGTGTGTCTTTTTCGTCTTTCTGTTATTTTGCTTATACTTCGTACAAACTGTCGTCCAGATGCTCGTTCTATATTTATGGGTATAGTTCCCAGTATCAGGATTCCACCAAGTTTTTCCTGTGGGTGAACAGTGAAGTGTTTGAAAGAATCTTCAGGCAGGTTTGGCGATTTTTTGTAGGAAGCCCCAACAATCAACTAATAATAATGGGATCCTGGACTTATATAATTTTTAATGCAGTCCAATAAAGTATCTTTCTTCTTTTCTATTTGGTACAGAACACAAAAAAAGCTATTGGGTCTCCCTACAAATACCCGAAATAACCCCTGTTCATTGAATACCCTCCTTTATTATATTTACGTTTTGACAAATGTTTCATCATCTCTATACTGTCATGATTTGGTTGCTCCATCCTAGGAGTTATTTGCGAAGAACTACTAAAGTGCTACCATGCTAAAACGAAAATGACATTTTGTAATCATGAGGGAATAGGTTTAGAAAATGTAATAAATAGAAATAGAAAAGCTCTTAAAATAAGATTTTCACTATTTTAATAATCTGAATTACAATGTACAATTAACCTTGGCTCCAAGAAGTATTATTTACGTTCTGCATACAGAGAAATCATACTCAGCCATCTTTGGTATTCCTTTGTGGTATTCTTTATGTTAAGTAATACCATAAGTTTTAAAGGGAATTAAACTTATTCTTTTGTTTAACTAAAGAATACCATAGGTAGAACCGCAAAGATGGCAGGCGTCGGGGTAGGGGGCTCGGCCTCCCGGTGGACGACGGGGGGTACTTCGTCGCCTCTCTGTCCCCGTCGGCTGCGAGCCGCCCTCAATGGGGAAATAAAAAAAAATTCCTAATTTCACCGATGAATAAATGCAATAAAAAAAAAAAAAAAAAAAAACCAAAAAAAAAATCAGGTTCTACATATATTTATGAAACTCTTATTCTAAATAAAGTTCTTTGAAAAGTCTATAGATTTTCTTCTGTTATTATGCAACTTTATACCTTAAAACCTTTAAGTAATTAGCCTAGCTCTCTCATCTCCTCTCTCTCTTCTCTCTCTCT
>JABUQX010096825.1:0-42194 GCA_015478945.1 Trachelipus rathkii
TAATATAATATATATTATATTATATTATATATATATATTAATTATATATATTATAATATTAATTATATAAATTTATATATATATATATTATAATAATTATATATAATATTATTAAATATCAGGCGTTCTTACGAACACAGGAGCCGGCCTCGCTCTAAAAAAAAAATAGCAACAATGTAATAAAATAATTCAATTACTTATTTATACATTAAAAAATGTTAAAATGTTACAATAACCCTAATTTTACATTAAGATCAATTATTCTCTTGCGAACATTTTCATAGGATCATGACTGGAGGAATTTTGATGCCTCCAGAAAGCATAATTATATGCTTTAAAAACACTGTTGTCATGGAACGTAAAAAAACCTTATCTATTTCTATTTTGAGGATTTTTCCACAAAGCCTCCTCTCGAAATTGGCAAGAAATCAATTTTTTTAAAAATTAAATAAAAAAAATATTAAAGTAATATAAATAATATTATATTAATAATAACTTAAATATATATAAAATAGATAAATATATATATTATAGTAATATTATAATATATGATATATTGAGAGAGAGAGAGAGAGAGAGAAGAAGAAGAGTGAGAGGAAGGAGAGAGATAGAAAGAAGAGAGAGGAGAGAGAAGAAGAGGTAGGAGAGAGCGATAGAGAAGAGAAGAAGAGAGTTAGACAAATTTACTATATTTTGTTAATAATTTTAGTTGAATTTTGAATCTTGTAATAACTTTCTGGTTAAACTTAGCATTCAATATGAGAAGAGGACAAAATAAACCTTTAATTTTCGTATATACACGATATACAATTTACCCTATTCTTAGTTAATTAAATTAAATAATCAATTAAATCTAAAAATTACCACCTTTAAACAACAGGAAATCATAAACATTTCGCTACGAAAATTGGACAAGATGGGTTCAATTTTTTCTTAATACCCTACGAGTCAAGGAGCTACAAAATATTATAACTCTCAGCTAAAAAAAAAATAGCACATTAATCAGCATCTATTGCATTAATTCATTGTATTATTAGTTATTTAAATAAAACAAAATAGTTATTTATAAAATATTTGAGTATCCGATTCCTACATTCTCTGTGATATAATTGTGATGGATAGTTTTCCTTTCAATCAGATATTAGAATTAAAATATAATATTTATCCGAAGAGTCAGAAGAACAAGTAAATGTTATATTTTTAATTTTTTTCTTAAATAAACGACGTGTTTTATTAGATTCGTAGACAGGAAAAAAAAAACAAAATGGTAAAAAAAAAAATTCACGAATATGCTATGATACCGTCTTAAATTTGCTTCTGCATTATTTGACGAGTACAGCCTACAATTTATAATGATAAAAATATAGGGTTAATTCAATGTTATTACAACTAACACTTTTTTGTTTTAAATTTACATAATTTTAATAAAACATTAAAATTTTTCATCTGACCTATCGTAAGCTATAAATATGAGAATTATATCGTAAAATTTGAGGAATATCGTTCATTTCTATAAAAACTCGTGCAAGCACGATAGCACGAGTGTAGGGGATCCCCTTTCTATAATATAGATAAATATAATATTATATATATATATATTAAATATATATAATATAATATATATATAATATATAATAATAATAATTTTATAATATATATATATATATATATATATATATATACTAATATAGATATATAGAGTATATATATATGAATGGTATATTTTGTACACCGCCATATAAATAATATATCAGTAAAACCCCTATGAAATGAAAATACTATATGAGTACACAAAATCAATATATTAAAAACCATTAAAAAAAACATGGGGAATGGGAAACCTATCACTTGGAGAGCCTTTCAGTCTTTGATTGAATAAAGTCTACAAAGACTGAAAGGCCTCCAAGTGATAGTCATCCCCATGTGTTTTTAATGATTTTCATTAACTTGACTTGTGCGATAAACTGATATATTAAAGATCATATTAATAGGGGTTTTACTGATATAAACATTTTTACGATAAATCCTAAATAAGTTATAATATATATATATATATATATTATAATATAGTATAATATAATATAATATATATATATATAATAATATAATATATACAATAATATATATTGGAGATATATTATATAGTTATATATATATAATATAGATAGAGAAGAGAGAGAGAGAGAGAAAGAAAAAGTCCTCATCTAATTAATTACACCAAACTATTCGTAAGCAAGTTCAGTTTTAAAGATAAAAATGTCTTTCTCCTATCGCTGGTGTAGCAGTTAGAACGTTGGCGAGCCATTCGCAATATCCCAGGTTTAATACTACGTTTGAAGAGGTTGAAATAACTTTATATTTTTGAAATTATTTCACACCCAGATGTCGTAAAAAATGATTTAAGCGCCAATCTGGAGTAACTGACCGTGAGGAATTGAATGGAATCAACATAAATGATTTACCGATCATCATTGGGGTCAAGTCTCTGAGTTCACTTTTAAAACCTTCGAAAGAAGCCTTCCTGATCTCGAAAACGAGCCGTCGTCATCGAAAGCGATCTTTTCGGCCGTGGAAACGCATCGTCGCCTTCTAAAACGGTCTTCTCGGAATTGAAAACGCATCGGCATCCTCGAAAACGGGTAACGTGGTATTGGAAACCCCTAATTTCACTCCTCAAGCTTCAAAAACCAAATGTTGCAAAAAAGTTGCAAATGTTGCTTTGCAACATCCAGCTTTCAGTTTGGCTGTCGATCTCGCCTTCCCTTCTACTAGCGTGAACCATTTTCTATAGTTTCTATTTTTAAAATGAAATGAGCAAGGAATTGTGGAGGAGTAAATTGGTGAAGAAGTTATAGAGAGAAGGTCATTTATAAAAAGTAGAAAAAGAATTAGCATAATATAGAACCATGAGGAACAGCACAATTTATAGATTTAAAGGATGAGCAGTAACCATCTACAACTGCTCCTATAGAAAGGCGGGAGAGGAGATCAGAGAGAAGGTTACAGATAGATGGAAAGGAGCCGAAGGAGGGAAGATAAGAATACAAAGTTTTGTGCCAAACTCTATCGAAGACTTTCAGTATATTTACCGCCACAGCAAAAGATTGACTGAAATACCAAAGATCAAAATACGAGAGAGATGGGAAAGAAGATCTGTAGTAAAAGATTTCTTACGAAAGACATACTGGCTATCAGAGTAAGATTTGAAGATTTCAGATGTTTCCGAATCTTCCTGTCAAATAGATAAGAAAACTTTAGGAGAATGGAGGTTAAAATGATGGTACGATAGTTAGATGGTCGACAGGGGTTTCCTTTTTTCGGCACAGATAAAATCAGCTCACGTTTCAAGCAAGAAGTGAAGGTCGAAGTACAAAGACAGAGATGGAATAATTTTCAAAGCCACAGGAGGAATACCACGAGGACTTTACGCTTTCTTACTTTAAGTTCAAAGAGGGCAATAATAACCTCTTTAGAAGAAATTATACAATGTTAGGCATAAATGAATTTGAAGGAGTGAACAACGAGCATCACCTATAGGCTTATATATATAATATAATTATATAATAAATATATATATATATATATAAAAATAAATAATATATTATATAATATATATATTATAATATAAAATATATTATACTATATTATATATATAATATATATATATAAATGTAGAAATATAGATATATATTATATATATATATATATAATATATATATATATATATATATAATATATATAATATAAGAATATATTATAATATATATATCTAATAATAAATATATTATTATATTTATATAATAATATAATATATATAAATAATATATATATATATATATATAAAATATATATATATATATATATAAATATGTAATATAATAATATAGATATAAATATAATATATATATTTATATTATATAATAATATATATTATATAATATATAAATATATTATAAATAAATATACTGGTATAATATATAATATATATATATATATATATATATAATATATATATATACCAGTTATTTATTATAAATAAATATATATATAATATATAGTAATAAATACAATATATATATATAAATATATATATATATTATATACCCTAGCTATATATATAATATATATATATATATATATATATAATATATATATATATATATATATTATATAATATAGATAATATAGTATATATATAATAATATATATATATATATACCAGATACTATATAAATATCTATAATATATAATATATTATAATATAATATATATATATATATATATAATATATTATATATAATAATATATAAATATTAATATATATATAATAAATATAATATATAAATAAATAATATACTAGATATAGATAAATAAATAAATATACTGTATATATATAAATAAATAAATATATGGTATAATTATATATATACTATATATATATTATATATATATAATATTATATATATTAATATATATAATATTATAAGTGATATATAATACAGTATATATATATATATATTATAATATATATTATACTATTTAAATAATACTATAATATATATATATTATTAATATATATAGATTATAATATTATAATTATAATATCATATAGTATTATATTAATATATTATAATATATATAAATAAATAATAAATATATATAATTATATAACTATATATAATAATATATAGACATATAATTAATATATATATTATATATTATATAAAGAATAATTATATATATAAATAATATATATAATTATATAATATAATATATACTATATATTATTATATAGAAGTGGCATCCAAAGTATTGAGATTACCCTACTGAAACTTAAATAGAGTGTTAGCGTTTATTACAAACACTCAGAGTCATTGGTTCGCCCCCGTTTCTTCTTACCTTTAATAGTTCTCCGTTATTCAGCACATCATAAATTCTATTACAGACAACAAACATTTCCATTCCCGTTTAAAAATTAAATCAAAATTGATATCAACATACTAGTCTGAGAAACCAATGGTTCGACTCCCAAAAATATATCCCCAACCACCTTCTACCTAGATCACCACTTGGGTGCAGCCTCCGGTGGTGGGCTGATCCCGTAACTAATTTCCGCTTCTTTTCACTGTCTTCTTTCTTTTTAATTTCTGCAACTGTTTTTTGTTGTAGTTTCCCTTTGTTGAGCCATCACCTCTCCTCTTATAAACCACATCATCTCTTATCTTAACTGAAACTCAGTATGGTTGAGCGTCTCATAGGAAAACCCTAACTCTGTTCTTCTTACTGTAATATATGTCCTCAATTCTGTCAAAGAAACTGTTGTGTTTTTAGCTAAAGACCTGCTTGTTTTTCCCATCCTGAACTTGGAGCTTCTAAGTTTCAACCTATTACTCGAAGCTACCTTCATTTAACTTGAAGATCAACAGAATAAAGCAGAGAGATAGCAGTTCACCAAGCGGGTAAGCTTGGAAGTGCATGTTAGAGAACCATAGAGGGAATACCGTCCGCGACCTGCGCTGTATAGTCTTAAGCTCATTAAGTGTGCAGAAATTACCACATAGGAAATTCCTACCTTGATCTGCTGTTATGGCTACTATGATAATTCCAATTTGTTTCAATTTCTTAAAAAAAGGTTAAGCTCAGTCATCAAATTAAAATTAATATAGAGTCTTGTAACATCACTCAATTAAATATATATAGCTTACTTATTCTTTAAGATTTGCAAGTCTTCTAAATATGATGCAACCGGTACAAGAAAGATTTATGTTTAAATTACTGCATAGATATTCAAAATAAAAGTTGCCGACGCACCGGTATGCGGTGCGTGGCGTGCGGTGCGTGCGTGTCGGTGCTTGCGTGCCCATCAAAATTTCAGCTACCTGTGCGGTGCGTATGGTGCGGAAGAAAAAATAAGCTCGTGCGTGCGAGCACAGAAAAAATTAACGGTCGGTCGTGCGTGCCTTTTGCTCCTTTTGATCCACCGCACCCACCAGCTCACCGAAAAACTTTTATCTCCTCCCTCCCTCCTAAAAAATAATAATATTAATAAATATATATAATAAATATAATATATATAATATATATATATATATAATAATATATATATATATAATATTAAATATAATATATATATATATATATATATACGTATATATATATATGATATAATATACATACTATAATATTATATATATATAATATATATATAAAGCCTAAAATTTCTATATATAAATTATGAAGTTTGAAAAACAGATGTACATTAATATATAACTACTTATATATATAAATATAATATATATATTATATTATATATCATATAAAAATAATTATATATATATATATAGATATATATATATATAAAAATGTCTCGCTTTCAGAATTGTTTAAAATATGTTTTTTCTTTTACACTGATTTTACTTATATACTTTATAAAAAAAACATAAATATATAATATATAGTAATATAGATATTATAAAATATATTATATAATACTATATATATATATATATATTATATATATATATATATATATATATATATTTATATAATATATATGTATTATTATATTATATATATATATATATAATATTATAATATATATATAATATATAATATATAGTTATATATATAGTATATATATATATATATATATATAATATATAATTAATTTATAAATATATATAATATAATTATATAATTATATATACATATATATATATATATATATACGATAATAGTATATATAATATATATATATATATATAGTATATTATAAATTATATATTAGTATAAGAATATATATATTACGAATAAGAATGAATGAAGGTTACGAAAGATTTTGGGCAGCAGAGTAAAATTAAACGATGCATAGATCACTACGTTTTAGTTCAAACAAGTTTATCAGTCTGATATTCTTATTCCAGCTTACAAATTAACAAAGATAGAAAACAGAATATTTTCCATTTACGATGTTCTTGTCCCATCATTAACGGTACAAACAACTTTACTCTTGAGAAGAGTTCCTAGGTATGTCTAAGGTATTACTATTTCCCTGATTATGCATAGTTACTTCTATCCAGAGACGCGGCATTTTCTTACTATGTTATGACCTCCCATTGCTCTATATTTACTGGTGCCAGGCTGCCTTTCTCTAATCGAAAACTCTCAATTAGCTATGAGAATATTCACAATGGTAACTCGCCATGACTTCCATTTCTCTTCCACCAAAACCTCAGCAGGTTGTTAAATCAAGGGAAGCGAAGAACCTCAATCTTCTCACGCGAATTAAACCTTATAATGTTTGCCCATTCCTGTAACTACACAGTCAAATCTAGACTCATTTTGATGCCACTAACATGCGCACCGATATTAAACTCTCGATAGACTTGTCATCTCGCCTTCAAAATCTTGAGGTTGCTCACCGCATGTTCCTTTTACCTCTCTATATCGCCCTAGTCCGTCGAAGCGACTATGGCTGTGTATATATGTCAGACCTCGCCCAACTCACACACTTTCTAGATCCCATAAAAAAAAAATATTCGTGATCCTCCACTAAACCTCCGTTCGTCCATCGTGTGAGCCTATGAAGTTGAATCCAATGTGATTCAACTCTCTCTCTTCGAAGAGATACATCATGTGAACAAATTATCTTCGCTTTCAAACCAATACCGTCTCTGACACCTATTCTGCAAGAGATATCCTCAAATCCTAATTCTGGCGATTTTGCAACACAGTTCATACACCTTAATTTCTTTAACATCTCTTTCATAGCAAGGTTTACAAGCCCTTCTTTACGAGAAGGGTATATACCTGTGCTATTCCCGCTCCCACCATTTGCTTGGCCCTGAACTCTCTCTCCAAAATCAGCCACCCTCTGCTGTCTTTTTTTTAATACATCACCACCACTTCACGCAAAGCCCTATCAAGGAGAGTGTTTGCACACCTCAGATATTCATCAACTAACACAAACTCGATGAGCACAGACGCAGGCTTAAAGTGAAGAGATAAAGTTAGCAGCAACACAGAAGATGGAGAAATTCCTATGCTCTGACAAACACCCCTTGTGCACGATCACGTCGTAAAGGTTGTGTACGCGATGATAAGCCCCTCGAGCACCTGCCCCGCCGCCGTACCTTTTAGAAAAGAGATAAAGCACCAACATGCGCCGCAAAGATAGAGGGTAAGTAACTGAAAGTGCAGAACAGTTATAAGCCTTTGGCCTTTGACTCGACCCTATCCAAAGCCGGGTGAAACCAGACCCCCCATATATGCCAGAGCAATAATCCATACAAGGAGATGAGGCGCCCTTTATAGCTGGAGCATACTGAGAAGAGGAAAAAAAAAGTCTCCCATCTAAACAGAACTCCAGTTCTTTGAGGCCGCCCCAGCAACCTTTGTGTAGTGAGGTTTCCAAGACATTTTTTTGTTTATTCGAAAAGGAGTCTTATATTGTGTCAACAGGAGAGACGAGAGAACCGTTCGAAAGAGATAGGAAAATTAGAAGGTGTCTAAGAGAGGGAGATTTGAAGAAGTTGGGTTTTAAAGAATTATTCACAAGTGAGAACGACACCCACCAGAAATCATCCAATCAGCGAAAGAGAATCGGTAAAGATTAAAACGAGAGGCATCTCTAGGAAGTGAAAGAGGGAGCAGATGGAAATGATTGAAAATGAAGTTGGAGAATTTGTAAATAAGTGGATAGAGTTACATGTGCAGTTGAAAAATCATTAATGAAAAGTAGAATAAAGAGAGATAAACAAATCCCTTGAGAACACATATTGAATAGAAGTCTGTATGTGCTTTTAATGGTTCTTATTAGCATTTGAAAGAAAACTAGACATAATAAGCAAAAGAAGGAGAAACCCAAAGGAGGGAGTTGGAGCAGCACGACGCGTGCATACCCGGGTCAAATAGCCTGGATATTTCAAGCCGCCACACGCAACGTCTCCCGTAGTTCCTAGGCGGAAAACCATAAATCAGTTAGTAGAAGTAATCCCAGTAGACCCGAGAGCCGAAAGCCTACTGCGATAGGAAAGAAGTAATGAATTCCAGATGATCTAGAAATGAGAGTAGAAGGTTTTCAAAGATCTTAGATAGAAATAGAAAAGACTATAGGGCGATAGTTAGAAGATTCAGACGCTTCCTTTTTTCGGAATAGTTGAACATGAGCGGCTTCCAACACTGAGGAAAGTATTGAGGAGACATAGAGGAATATAGTTGAACGAGGCGGAGTATGCACGAAAGCACACTCCCCAGAACTCGGAGGATATCATCCAGGCCACCCGCTCCTAACGTTCATTAGATCCAGGAGCCCCATAATCCGTGTCAAATGTAATCACAGCAAAGGCATAGAGACACCTGAGAGAAGAGGAGGAGAGGAATGCCAGAATTCGTTAGGGTCGTTAAATGAAAGTAGTTATTCCTAAGAGATGCCTTTCAGTTTGAGAGAATTTACAAAACAAACCATTCAATCGAATAAGAGGAGAAAGACAGATTTAAGAAGTTTTTAGAGATGTTTTGGCAAGAGCCAAGAAAGATTTATCAGTGGAGAACAAAGAAGGTTAGCGCACTTTGTTGATGAAAGCCCCTTTGTTGACAATAATCCCTGCAACGATCTAGCTGAATGAAAATTACAAGAGTGATAGAAGAACAGAATTTTTCCACCCCCATACGCGGTTCTAGCCTGAATGCCAGACGAGCAATGCACGATCGAAACACGATGAATTATGAGGAAGAAAATTTAGTCGAAGAATGAAAACCTACTTCACCATCAACAGAACACCTCACTTATCGGCAGAGCGAAGCGTCACCAGAGTCAAACCAGTCATTCCAATTATCTAGTGTAAAGCGACCAAGGCCCCCCAATCGACCCAATCAAATGCCCAGAAAAAAGCGTATGAGTTCAGAAAAGAATAGAGAAATAGTAAATTAAGAGTATAAGGTTGAATCAATTATCCGAGTATTAATGTGTATTTTAAAGAGAGACTAGTGTGTAAGACATCCTCAACCTGTCAAGAATTGGGGGGACGATCCGAAGTTTTGGGATTCTTTATTAGTTCTCCAGATCGTTAGAAGCTGAATGATTCGCCTCCTCCCCACGTAAATCAGTATCAGAGGACCCCATTTTGTGTATTACATTGAAATCCACTAAATAAGAGGACCTCAATATATTGGATGAGAAGATATAACACTCCATGCCAACATGTATGATATTGAACGCAGGGCGTAAAATCTGTTCCGTTAGCAGTAGCAGAAGCACAAAATATTGTAGTAGAAGGAAAGAAAGAGTAGAAGTCTGTAAACTCATCCTGTCACTTCGTTATTCACATGAATTTACACAAGTGTTATACTGACGCTCTAAAACAGGGGACAGATGAGCTCGTCTATAACGCAAACTCTTCCCAATCCTCCTCCTCATCTTCAATATTTTTGGCAGAATTAATGCTATAATGGTAGCCCTTTTCTCGATTCTATTCCTTAACCAAGACCACTCTATGCAATTATCATATTCGCTATCCGCCCAAAGCTAAAACCCCCTTATATCTAAAAACAGAATGGAATACCCGTTGCCACAACAATTGTCCCGTAAAAAACAAATCCTCTTGGTAAGCAACCCCCTCTCATGTATGTACTAGCAAAATGAAACCCTATGGAGATGCCAAATGGCCTCTTCTTCTTTAAGAACTGTTCCTGTAGCCTCTGCGATCCATTCGACAAGCACCTCCCATCAACGAATCATATCATGGCTCTCCGACAAGCTTATAAAGGAAATAAAAGCCGAGCATTGCTGAGTTGTCTCCTCTCACCGAACGAAAGCGCTTACAGGAGGTGATACTTGCACCCCTCCATATTGGCCACACCATTATCACTCACGAGTCACTATTAATACAAGACCCTCCATCTGCAAATTTTCCTTCCCATAGCTCCAATCTTTTTGTCGATATATCTTCATGATTGTTCCACACTTACCCCATTGGCCCGCATCATTATGCCTACTTATGATCCATAAACACCTTCTAAAAGATTATCCCAATCTATACGAATCTTCCCACTTTAGCAAATAACTCTTATTTTCTGCTCTCCAAGAAGGAATATTTCTTACAACAATGATTTTTATGTAATATTAGGAATATTTTATAATGTAAAGGATATTAATTATTAATTTTTATTTATTTATGAAAATATTCATAATATTCATAGTTTTTTTACATTAATAGTTTTACCAGACCCCACCCATGGAGTTATTATTTAACCAGTTGCAGCTTCTTTGCGAATGCTGTGGGTCCGTACAACGAAAAAGAATGATAAAATAACAAATGCAACCGAGACCATAAATTTAGAGGAAAATCCCAATATCATCTTCTCCATCATTTATTGCCTGACTTCATGTCGAGGATATAATGATCTATCAGAGTTAACGAGAGGATGACAAAAAAGTGCTTCCGATTATCAAATGATATCTTTAAAAGATTGGAGTACAATGATACAATTGGTTAGATAGAATTGTCTTGAGATGGAAAACATTTATTTTATCATCAGAGTGGCCGTACTGCAAGAATTCATTAATTCTTGAAACCTTAACATAAATTAGAGTTAACGTCATGTATTTACTGAAAGTAGCGAACTTTAATTCTGCCTGTATTTTAGTTCTTCACTACTTGAGCTCTGTCAATGATTAAGGTGCCGTATGACCATATTAGAAAGAGTACATTTTTCTTTACAACATTTCTAATTAAGAAAGGATCATGTTGTATCGACTCAAGAAAGAAACAGAATTTTCTCGATATTGGCACCAGCCTCTCCCATGAACATGACACACCTGAATAGGTTCCGATTTCGCCAACATTCCATTAAATACGCACTGAGATATTCACCTGTATATGACGTTCAGTGAGAGTTCAGAGCACGACACAAAATAATTTCTGAAATAATTCACGCATGACTACTCAGAGGAAACAAAGAACAACTCTAATATGATGAATCAAACCATTCGTTAGTGGAGATAGCTAACTTGGATGATTATTGATAGAGGTTATAATTCTGAAACTTTAGTTTTAACTCTACATATATTTTCTTTCAAACGATATATCTTAGTATTTCCTTTGAGTAGTGTTAAGAGAACGACACTTTCTTAGCCGCTAAACAAAACCAAGAACGTCAAGGTGAGAAACAGGAAGATCATCCATTACATATAATTCTGTAAATTTACTATATCCATCCTTATGATCGTTTCATTGTCCCATAATTTCGTTTATAGATCTGTTCGTTCTTGAAGCTGAATGATCCTTACCCTTTTACCATTTTCCTTATACATTTTCTTGGTTTGTCCTTAGATAGTGCTTAAACCCGGATGTCTTCATCCTTCCAAATAATTACTGGCAAAGGTGACGATTTGCTGCATGGGAAACAATATCAAGTTATCCCAAAACCACACCGGTAAGGATGGCCATGCCGAATGCTTAACAGTGGGTTCGAGTGAATATGATGATGGCTACGAGCCTATGAATATTAATATTGCTATCAAAAAATTGCCACTCAATTACTGTCACTACCTAGACGGCATTAGTAAACTCATTCTAATCAATTTCTCACAAAAGTGTTAAATTTTCGAACAAGTTCCATCAGAACATTTAATCGCATTCCGAGTTTCCGAGGGCGAATGCAAATGTAAATCAATATTTTAAATTTGAAAAAAGCGAAAGTCAATCGTATATTTTAAAAACAGCGAAGATATAATATAATACCATAATATAATATATAATATATATTATATATTATATAAATATAATATATTATATATATATTTATATATATAATAATAATTATATATAATAATATAATATAAGATATATATATAGTGTCGTGTGGTTGTGTGTGTGTGTGTGGGTGGGTGGGGGTTGTGAGAGTGTGTGTATTATTCTTTTTCACCTTTCCTCAAGAACAAAATAGTCGCTGGAATTATAGTTACAACAATGTAGTTTTCTGTGATTTACAAAATAAAAGTATGTACCGGGTCAATACGCCATGCAAAAAGTTTATAAGTAGTTTTAAAATAGGATAAACGGATATGTTCCAGACTACCAGTGGATTACATTAAATTGAGCCATACTGTTAAGAAGAGGTCACGAGATCATATTAGAAAGTGAGATGTTAGATAGTTGCACAAAAACTCTTTCAGAGGAGAGGTATGTATTGAAGAGTTCAGAAGAGCAGTGTCCTTATAATAGCGATAAATAAAGAGAGCGCAGACAATTCGATTGATAGACCAAAACCTCTAGATTCGACCCATTTGAAAAGAGGAGGAATCTTAGTGGCATCGATTCCAAGAGTAGAACCTTACAAGCAACGACACACTTTTAAATATCAACAAGACGTTGCTTGAAGAAATTCTGAATGCACCCCAGAAGATATACCCAACCCTTTAGAAGCTTGTTTAAAAGAGAAGCAATAGGAACCTGCCAATAAGGTCACGAAAAAATAAACACCAAGAATAAATGTAAACAATGTTTTAGTTATGTGTTTTCAAAGAAGATGTTATAGCTGTGTGAAAGATTATGTGAGTGGAAAGATGAGCAACTGAGTTTTGAGTAATTGAAAGTCAGCCTTATCATCCAATCCCCCAAAATGAAATTCGAGAAAGTCTAGCTAATTGTTGTGAAAGTAACGTCTATCAAAATACGGTGATAATGAAGGTGAAGTTCGCGACATGAGTGGACAGATGAAGTAATAGTAGAAGGTCTTTATGAAAGGAGAAGACTAGGATAAAAAGAACTATGAGTGCATCACTATTATAGATTTGAAGTATGACGGTCATTCACAAAATACCGAGAAAAGATCAAGACCAGAAAACTAGACAGAAGATCGCTAGTAGAACGCTTCTTATGAGCTATATTTGCAATCAGAGATAAGATTAAAAAAGTTGTTTTCAAATCTTCTGCTAGGATAGATTCAAAACTATATAAAAACAGAACTAGAGAGATTGGCATGTTGAGGTTTGTTCCCTTCTTTTTGTACCGGAGCACCTTTCCAGCAAGAATGAAGGTCAGTAAGAAAGGCAAACGAATATTTAACAAGCAGAATCCAAAGCTGAAAGCACAACTTAGAAACTATATGAGAATACCATCAGAACCGTAAGCCTTTATATTAAGCTCTGAAAAAGCAAAATAACACCTTTGAAAGAAATTCCAATATTATAAATATGTTGGAGGGAGCTGGAGAAGAAGGAATAACACTGAATCATCAAGAGTGAAATAGAGCAAAGTTTAGCAAAGAGTTCAACCTTTAATATGAAATAAATGTATTGTGAAAGAAATAAAAAGAAGGGGAAGAGAAAGCAAATTAACGAGATGGTGTGTTTTACCCAAGTCAGAAAAATATGAGGAAAAAAAAAAGGTAACAGTTTTAAGACCTTTACGAGAAGAAAAAACATAAACAATAATTATTGAGAATAGTTTATTCACGATTTGTACTGATAAGCAATGGTTCTGAATTTGAAAATACATAATTCCTAAAGGCAGCAATCCATCGTGGCTAGAGCCAAGCAACAAGTTGATTAAATCAAGGTTATCTAGGTTTATTTGAAAGGTAAAGATCGTGAGATGCACCCCTTCATGCACCAGAGATGAGGTTTAGAGGAGGAGAGATGATTCAACGAAATAAAAATTAGATTTAAACCGGAAGAAGTTGCCAAAAATTATGAAAAAGGAGAGCCGTACATCAAACAGGCCGACGAATTCATGACGCCCCACTCCATCACCAGAGGCTGTCAATGGCTTTAATCTGATAGGAGCATCCTTCCCCTAGGCTCTCCGACTAAATCGCGTGAATATATTTGATACATTTTTCATTTTTAGAGGTAATGTCTTATGAATTATGTTATAGTGTGTATTAAGAGAGCACTCCAAGTTAAAAGAATGTGGATTAAGTCATTGGGCTCTGGAGTGCATGATGTACTCTTAAGACATCCATAAGCCCCAATGTGGTAATCTCATCCGCTTCAGGAGTGACTACTCCTTCTCATTAATAATAGTATATATTAATATATATATATATAGTATATATATATATATTATATATATATAATAAATATATATATAATAAGTATATATATATAATATATATAATAGATATAATATATATTATACTATATAATCGGTGCGTCCGGGTGCGGTGCGGTGGTGGCGCAAATTACTTGGCGGTGCGGTGCGCTGATTGTACTGAACTCTCGGTTGCGTGCCGGTCTTACGCATTGCAAAAGAGCCGGGCGGTTGGTGCGTGCGATAAATATGGTCGTGACGGGCGGTGGTGCGCCACCCTCCGTGCGGAGCGGTGCGTTGCGCAAAAATCCGGAGCTCGGCCAACACTACTATATATCAAAATATTTAAAAAAGTTATTTTCTAGGGTAAAGGCATTATCAAGGGTATTGTTGGAAATTAGATCACAAAACATAACGTTTCTTTTTCATAAAACGACCTCAATATTTTGTCAATTATAAATAAAAAACGAATGCAGTATTAATAAAAACATTCACCATATTATTAATTTCTCTTTAGCAATTTACTAAAAGCCATTCATTTCTTGAAAAACTAGTGTCATTTTTGTGATCTACTTTCAAAAATACTCTAGAACTATAACAAAATCATTGTTATACAGTAAATTATTGAGACAATATTTAAGCCAAGAGCAAAGAAAGTGGCACTTAAATAAGGTAGATCGATTTATGAAATATAATTTTGTAATTTTATTTTTGTAATTTTCTAATAATACTTTAAAATACTGTGTAAGCAAAGTTGAAAATTTTACACCTTTCTTAATTTTCTTAAACACATCTCTCTGGTAAATAACATTTCACATTCAAATTCTAAAGAAAACTCAAATGACCCTCAATTTTTCCAATTCAAAAATCTATTTCCAGCATGCGAGTTTAGTGGGGATTGAGGGTAGCAGCTTACTATTCCAATCCCCCTCGAAAAAACTAATGCGTACGCCAGTGGCGGAAGGAGTATCTCGTAGTGCGCTGAACTCATAATCGAGGTAATTATTTCTGGCATGGGGGAGGATATTTCATTTCTCACTCTTCGAAAAAAGCTAAAAATCCTTGGTTTTAATTCAATTTGATCTCATGCTTTTATCTTACCTATTCAATGTTTACAATAAAAAAGGACATTCTCAATGAACCAATTATTCTAACCTCTCTTATTTCAGAAAGAGTGGAACTTATCCTTAATTACTTAATAGGAAGAGTTGAAACACTTTCTCACCAGTATAGTTTCTACAAAGAACACTGAACTTATGATCTTATTTACCTTCTCTTTTTCTCTTGGTCCTCTGATATACAGTATTATGAAGAACTTTTGTTGGGGAAATGAGCATCTCGAAATCTTTCAAAACAATGTTGTTTAAAGCTTTGATTTCTATATTTCTATATTCTTCTATTTCAATATCTATCTTTCTCTTTGATTTTTTTAAAATCACACTATAGCAATTGTTTTAGACAGGTAACGTTTTGTTCTTCAGTAGTGATGTTTCTTAAGGTTCTATTTAATACGGTCCTCTTTCTAACTTTCATTAATTACTTTCTAACTGTAATTTCATTTCTTATTCCTAATGCCAATAACTCTAACCTTTATTATTGTTTTCATTTCGAATGGCATCTAACTCAATCCCTAATTGCTGATACCAGGAGGTTGTCCTCGGAGCAACTGACCTTTGATATTTCCGTATTTCTAAATTGGGAAGGGAAAACTTATGGCTTTAATAATCTTTATCTTTTACTTGACATTGTTTTCTACACAATTATATACAAAAATACACAGCTCAAAACATCTGTTCTTAATATTCTTGGTATTATTCCCGTGACCTTTTATAGAGGGATCACATGGTTGCTCTAACAAAATAGGCTTCTAAATCTAAAAGGTATGGTGTTTTGAGACTACTTCAGAATTTCATCCCACCAACACAGTTAGTTGCTTTGTTTAAAGGTGTTATTGGTATTTGTTTAAAGTATTCGTCTCATATTTGTGATGATTTCACTCTATCACATCACATCATTTTGTCTCATTAACTTTCATTCTTATGCACTTTATCTAGAGGTCAATTGTTGAATCACTTAACTATGGATTTTACAACGTAAACTTCTCTGTTGAACTGGCTAGTCATTTACATCCCTCTATGAGGAAAGTTTTAGCAATATACGTTTTTCCCACTTCAATGGACTTACACACTTCAAATGGTGGATATTGGAGATATGAGCTTTTAACCTAGGACTTGGATTGATATCAGAAATTTGTTGAGCTACATATGAGCTTCTTCATCATAAGAGTTAAAAAAAGGGAGAGTAATAAGAAATTCATTTAGCCTACATTGAGTTTTATAAAATTCAAGATTTTGAGGAATATTGTGTATATTACTGTATATATATAATGACGAAATATAATTCTATTTTCCTATTTTGGAATTATGTTCAATAGTGACACAACTATTTCCTTAACTATGCTAAACAAAATCTGGTCAATTTTAAGTTTACGAAACAAAATATATATTTGACGCAGTGTTTTATCATTTATTATTTGTCTCTGATGAAAAATTTCTATTAAATAATGTGTTCTTTTATGTTCGTACAAGATATAATTAAGTGTTCATAATAAAATATGAAATTGACACACTTTCTAGCCTAAAGCAATTCAGAAATGAGATATTCATTTGTGAGCTTTAAATTTTCTAAGCAATAGTTTAAAGTAAATAATCTCTATGAACACTCATTTGCCACATAATTTAAAAACAAACTGTTTATGAATTTATTTACTTCGGATCGAAAGCATAAGGGCTCTCTAATAAAGGTTGTCATTTAATTTTCATTTGATAAATCATAATGAATTATCTGTCTCTCTCTCTCTCTCTTAAAAGATAAGAAAACATCTTAAGATTAAATAAGCATTAAGGTAAAGATAAGAAAATAAATTCAAAGCATGAGTGTTTTATACGTACTATATATATATATATATACACCAGTACAGATTTCCATTACAACAACACATATACTGCAATTCAGAGAGATTTACCACCAGCGCACACCAATGTTTAGTTCTTGTGTGACCCCAAAGCAGCAACTCAATTAGAGTGAAGAGAAAGTGTCTCGTAGGGACGTCACATTGCAAGAGGTATTTTAATATGAAAGAAATATAACAACGCGATTACACTACCTAACAAAAATAAGTGAGTCATATCCATTATATAGGAATAAAAAGCTACTACTATTTCTAGATAGAAAGAAAAGATTACCAATAACACTCATTAAATTTCTCCTGAAAACAATGATAAAAAAGTAGGTAGAGATCAAACAGATAAATTTCAACAGGCAAGCTGTCTGAAGTCTTACAGTTATAGAGAACTTATATTACGTAAGACCTGTCTGGCTATAAATATATCTACAAAATCCCAACGAAAATAGAAAGGATAAAGTCTACGAATATTTGTTGAGGAGAGAGACTTCTCAGGCGCATTAACATCTGCTCGCAAATAAAATCAATTATATTGTAATCTTAGTATTTTAACATATTAATATATCTTATTTAACTTTTGTTACTTAGTAAATTAGATCATAAATTATAAGGGAGTATGATGTTTTATTAAATATAATATTATCATCTAACAAAATTCTAAATACTTCTGTTTTAATGATGTTTTATAATTATCTATATATATACTTATTTATATTTAATGATATATATAAAACTGGTATATTGGTTGAACATTCATCATTTTATATTTATTCTTTGATATATACTTTAAATTCTAAATTTATTGTGATATAATTATGATTATATATAATTTAATTCTATTAATAATATATATTCTCATGATATATATATATATTACTGGATTATGCATGATTGTTAGCATTAGTATATAATATATAATATTTAATAAGAAATAAAGAAACAATACTAAATTTTATATTAATATGATATATATTATATTATAATATAAAATAATGATAAATAAATTATACATGTTGTTTATAAAGTAAATTAATATTAATTTTAAATATATTATATATCTTATTTTTACATTATAGATTAATTAATATCACTATAATTTAATAATATCTATAATAATAGACTATATTTTATATATTAAATATGAGAAAGAATGAGTATAACTATATATATATATCTACTGCACATATATTCTTTTTTTTTTTTAATAATTTATCATAAAATTCAATAAATATACTATCAAATATTTATATATATAATAATAAATAAACTTATAATAATAAAATTTTCTTTTTTAAAATGAAAACAACTTCAATAGAGTATCAGTATTATAATAATTTACAGATACTATATATATACTATATATTATATATATAATATATATTAGACTAAATATAATAAAAATCGACAGGTAGAAATAATATCATATGAAAACAAATAATCGATATAATAATATTAGATATAATTAAAACTCCAGCAATATAAGGGCATCTAGCCCTATTTCCTAAATATTATAAATACAAAGTATATATATAATATATATTCACCATTATAATTAATACGATTGCAAATAGTATCAGTAAGAGTAAAATGGATATATACAAATAATTAATAATTAATAATATAATAATTAAATAAATAATGATTAAATAATAATAATAATAATTAATATAAGTATTTTTGACTGTATTTTTCAAGCCTCTACTAGAAATGCTATTTCGTTTCAACTAATAGAGATATTTCTTATAGTATTAATTCATTGATAAAATAAAACTAAATAGATTTCAAGTATCAATGTTACCTACTTTTGTCCGTCACCAACTTCGGACATTTTCAGGTATAACATTTATTTGTATAATTATTATTAATTAATCATATATTTTGATAAATAAATGTATTTTACATTATTAAACAAAAATAAATAAAAATAATAATAAATTTAATAAATATTTAAAATTAGTAAGAATTAAACTTACATATATGACTTTTATTATTGTCATTTAAAGATCGTTATAAATATTAAATTGGACACGTCCTGTACTATTATCTATTGTAAAATGTTGTTAATAACTAACCACACTGTTTATGTTTGACCCTTATAGAGGCATACGACTCCCTAGGCGCAAGTCATTAAAATGCATTTTGTTTTCTGCGTCGAATAATGGAGAAGCTTCTTCTTTTATGCTGTTTCATCCATATGCAGTGAGGGATTTTTGTGGTGTCTTCATTAAAATGTTGACATCATTTTTGTTCGCCTATACTGGTATAGTTGCGACAATTCTGCATGTTAAGGGGTATTCGTTAGTGTACGTTACCGATACATATGAGCGGCAAAGAAGGAAAGCTTCTCCATCATCACAGCGGAAAAAAAATGATTTTTTATGAATTGCGCCTAGTGGAGTCGTTTGCTCTTAGGAAAACAGTAAACAGTGATTAACATCTTACACTATAACGCAATGTCCAAATTTTTTAAACATCTTAACTGATAAAAGTCAATGTAAGTTAACTCCTCTAACTTTTAATAAATTTTAGTTAGATTTTATTTCTCGATATTTTTTTGTGTTTAAGATAGTTCTGAGAGATATACCATCATTATTTTATCAAAATTGGTCTAATACTTTTAAAGATATATACAAATTTATTCCTTGAAAATGTCCGCAACCTTTTGAGGAGTATAGTGCCTGAGTGAGACGAAGCTATGGTACTAGTATTATAAATATCGTATATTGTATATTTATATATTCAAGAATAATATACTTAAAGAATAATTCTCATTATTATTAATTGCAAAAGCAAATAACATTCAGATAGAGGCCTTGAAAATAGACTTACAAAATTACTTACATTTATAAAATAAAGTGAATTAATATGAGAGTTTTATAGAAAATAATTAATAATAATAATATAATATTACCATAATATAATATGGAAGAGCAAACAAATTAAAAATAATTAGAATAATCTTTATTATTATAACATAATTAAAAATAATAAAATACATTATAAAAAATATCATTATAGGAGAGATACATAGACAACAAATTTTATTATGTAGTAATAAAAGCCTCGATGAAAGAAATCTAGAATACCTCTATTGAGTTATCTCTAATGATATATATATAATAACTACAATAGGTATTTACTATCAAGTATACTTATACATATTGTATTTTGAGCGGTAAATTAGTCTTATTTAAACCTTTTAATGATTTCAGCCTTATGTTCTTAATATATTTATAGATTTGATTTACGAGTACATTGTAGCAAGGTTAAAGGGAATTTAACAAATAACTTATAATGAAAATAGTGTAAAAATATAAGTAACGCTTAAATGATGCATGTTATTTTATTGCTTCAATACATAATATGAATCGGATGGTGTTCTACAAATAACACAAACTATACATTAGATATAATCTTCACTATTTATAGGAAGAATTTATAGCATATCTTTCACCTACTGAAAATTTATCATTATCGCATCTTCTATTATAATAATGGATATACTCAAAATAAACAAATTACTTCCAACTAAATATTACTAATAACATTACATAGGTCATTTACTCTTCTTCATAATATTTAAATCATCATGTAATAATTATATTTTATTTTCAAATATTATCTTGATATATTCCATGATATTATTTCTGCTCTAATATAATTATATAATAATAAAGGTTACCAGCAGAACTTTTGGTTTACAGTACAAAAATTAATAATTTTATAGGTCACCTAGATAATATACTTACAGGAAATAAGATATAGTTGGCGAGCAAACTGTGATCGAATTGACACGCTAAATATTAAGGAGCGCCAAGTATTATCTTGATGCAGAACATAAGATGTGGAATGATCTGACATTAACTACCCGCTATATAATGTCTTTCTGCTATCACACTTATCCATTCTTACAGATATTATAATACTAGAAATATATAACCTCACTAATACAACGACTTAGCATACTATATAATTTGTATTATCACCTACTTTTATTTGGAAACTATTACTATTGCAAATATCACCTATATATCAAATTTTAATGAATACTAATTAACTCATGAGATACGATACATGTAAATAACACATAAGGATTTTAACCGAAAAAATAAATAATCAATAAAAAGTATATATATAGTATATATATAACATATTAATAATTAATATATATGAAATTTTATATGTATCACTATCTACTTCACTTAAATTTAATAGCATAACGAAAAATAAAGGTAATTGAATACCAATATTTATACTATATAACATCAATAATTTTATGATTCACGATATAGACCAGCCGTGAACTAATGCCACTATCACAAACCTTTCCCTAATTTCTAAACTATCTCATCGTCTATCCACATCAGAGCTAACAGGGCAACTTTGGCCCCGACCGATCCCAGAGTTCCTCCCAAGTGTTCTCAAAATCGATATATGATCCTTGAACAGCAAACTGGACCCATTATTTGCACTCATATATAGGCATAATAATCGACATTAGCCTATATTTACTATACGTACATTTATCAGAGACATGAACTCACATTACATTAGCTCATAATACAAGTAACATTGGGGTAAGTTATAACATTATTAGAACTATATAGCCCTACTCAGAGTTTCATATTACCTATATTAGTCAACTAAATCATATATAAAGAGTTACCACTAAATATATGAAATAATGGATAAATTCTATTATACTCACGGGGGACCCTTAATTTTCCACTGATAGACACCACCATATATACATATAGCGTAACTAGAGTTATTTCTTAGGAGTGCAATATATATATATATATATATAGTATAATATTATAAATTTAGTAATATATTATATATTTGGCATATTATTTGCATAACGTAATAGATATAGAAGTGACGTAATTTTATTATCCCTTTTATACAATGAGTCATCGTATTCACCAATACCTAGGATATACTTGTTAACTAATATAGAGTAGATAAAAATTATAATAATTTAAACACTATTTAATATATTACTATATACTAATAAATATATATACTTTTATTTTATATTAAATATTATTTTATATATAAGGTATTTGTATCATTAAATAAATAAAGAATATATGTTACTTTATTATTCAAACCCATAATTTCAGATAAAGAGGGGCCTAGGTAAACTCATTGAGAGATATTCCGGGTGCTTGATCGTATTTGTAGGCCACAACCTCTTAAATGTCTAGAAGACTGAATGGCTTTGTTTTGATGGACTCAATGGCTTTTGACCGTTTTTCTATGTTTTTAATATATATTTATATATAGTATACTATATATATTTACTATTTACAAATACTTATATATAACTATATATATTAATATACAACAATTTACTCTATTTCACTAATGTATTATAATAGCTAGTAAGTATATTTTATTATTATAAAATATCACTTATTTTTTGATATATATATATATTCTATATTATATTTATATAATTATTTATTTGTGTAGGAGGAATACGGGAGGGGCGCTACCGGAATTTATTATAGTATTATACATATAGGTAGCTATTTTTATTCTCATTAATGGTCCTGCATATTGTGAACCATTTAAAGATTCTAATTATTTCTCAAGGGTTTTTGCGAGACTGACAAAAAATTCTGTCACCCTTCTTTTGCCTTCCATATGTTTTGTGAGAGGGTTGATTTGATCTGTTTGTTATAAATAGTTGGTTTATGAACACAACTCTAAATTTCTTATAAGCGTAACAACTTCTCGAGGATAATAGTGCTACTTTATTAGGTTAGTAGGTTAAAAACGGAGTTATAGTTTATTTAAGCTAAGGTTACATTATAATATTCGCATTAAGCCTCACACACAACCTAAAACTTATGTTTATTATACACGCTAGAAAATTAAGCGCTTCTATATTAATTGTTAAGCATCAAGGATAAATCAACTCTCATTACCAACCACACTCAGAGTAGGACAAAAAAGGACCTCTGGTGGGTAATCACTGCTAACTATATATATAAATATACTATATACGCCTATATGCTATACTAATATAGTTATAATGACAGTATATACTAGTTACAATTATATATCTATATACTTATCAGGTGTATTAGTAAATATATAGCGTAGGAGCTTGGTGTATTATACAAAAACCCTTCAGGATAGTTATAATATTATAAAGTACGCCCAACTCTAGAACTTAAAGCAATATAATTTGTCTCCGCTAAATAATATTATATAGTATTACTCGTATATATATAGTATATATCTATATACTTATTTATTAATATATGTATTGTTAACTAAAAAATATATAAAAACGCTCACCATCTAGCCATCACGTCATCAATCGACACATCTAGATCGCAATGAGTGAGTCACAAACGTCGCAAGTGACTATTCAAATATTGTCTTCTCACTTGCCTTTTCATTGAATAATGCCTATATATATACTAAAAACTATTAGTATTATATATGACTATATATATATATATATATATTTTTAATATATTATATAATAATATATAATATATAATTATAATATACAACTATATATGTATTATAGTATCACTTTATAGAGGCTAACTGTATCAATATATATATACTATATATATATTATATATATATAATTAGTATATTATTAAGAATACATATACCTTGCCAATGGTGATGATAATCAATGATATCATCAGAATTTGTATATAATTTTGAAATAGGAATACATTTTGGAAGCTTTCTAATCATTCTATGATATTTCAATTAAGTCATATGACATTCATTTATTATTAAGAAACGTATACATGTATATTGTATAACGTTCATACAAACCGGTATCGTTACCTCAATTCACATTTTAAAAAGGGTAAAGATTAAAAAATCTACAATTTAGTTGGGTTTTAATATTTCCCAGGCCCAAAGTCTTCAAAATAATTTGAAGGTTTAAATATTATTATTTTTTGGCAAATTTCTTCATTTTTATTAAAAAAAACAATAATCCAGCTAATAATTAAAAGATTAAAAAAGTTTCAGAGCTGCTCAGCTGATGCGATGTTTATTCATTGCGAAATTTCTTCAAACGTCAGTTTTTGTAAAAGGGAATCGTTCAATCTCAGATTGTTAATTTCCGATCGGTATGTATAGTAGGTCTCCTTTGATACCAAGTGACCATATGTAAAAGCTAAATAGTTTCGAAGTGCATCTAAAAGTTTTCTTCGAAAATTTACAAAATCTGCAATATCGAGAGCAAGTTGCTTTTTCAAATAGGAGAATAAAGATTTTGATGATAAATTCATGTTTTCAAAATTAAAAATAATTTGTGAAATAAATACATTATCATTCAATAGTTCTTGAAGCAATGCTTCTTTCTCTTGCAAACTTGGGCCAATCCAGCTAAAAAGCATGTCAAGGAGATTCCATTTTGAATTTACTAACGAAATTTTTAATTCTTCATAACATGATATAATTTTTATGTCACCCGTATATGTTTGTAGAGGACACAGGTTTATGCTTTGTTTAAATGAAGAAACAGCCTTTTCTGACCTCAAACACCATAGCAAGAATTCAGTTGCCTTAGATATTGGGTTATAATTTGATTGAATATCTGTCATGAAGAAGATTTTCCTGAAACAAAACCCATTGAACTTGTAAGCAATGCATTCTTTAAATTCTTCCATTTTTTGAGGTTTGGCATCAGAAAACCAATCCATTAAGTAGTACATCTTCTCAAATTGACAAATTTGCATGTAATGTTTAGAGAGGATTTCTTTTTTGCAGTAAAAAACTTTACATTTTACTTCAAAAATATTCTCTCTCGTTAAAAAGTTTGGTAAAATTTTATCAAGAAAATCAAGTTTTTCTTTTATTATTATTTCTGCAAGTAAATTAATTCCAGAATTTGAACAGAATTTTTTTTTCAGTTCAACCTTATTGCACAATGTTAATAATGTTCTTACCAAACCCTCTTTCTCATTTAATAAGTTTTTCATAAGAAGATCGGTGTAAATGTTAACTGGTTTATTTTCTAAGCATTCCTTAACAGAATCAGGAAGCAAGTTTATATGATTTGGTGTTAAATCAACAACACTCGTGTTGTCAATTAAAAATGAGTGAGTTAAATTTGTCAGAAGTTTCAAAAAGTTATCTGCATCAAAATAACCTTTAAGCTCATTAAAAATCTTATCAAAGAGAGAATGCCACCTAATATTTTGAACAATATTTTGAATTATTATAAAATAGTTAGATATTAGAACGTTTTCAAGTTCGTTGTCGTTTATTTGAAATATTAAATACATACTAATATTAATTTTTTGTGTATCAGGAATAGCTAACTTTAATACTTTTTCTAATATTTTTACTTTATTCGGCATTCTTGAAATGAAACTATCCCACAAATATTGAACAGCATTTTCGTTATTACTTTTAACTGATTGTTCAAAAATATTTATAATTTCCAATGATTCATTTTCCTCAAGACTTGAACATTTTATATTATTTATAACTGTTTGATTATCACAAAAACCTTTTGACAGGTACTTGTTGCATCTATTGATTAACCAAATCCAAAAGCTCAAAATTTGATCCATCTCTTTTTCATTCTTATATCTATTAAGATACATGCCAATTTTTCTTGTAGACATTTCTTCAGAATACTGAGTGATTATTTTTTCTTCCAAAAAGTAAATAGCAAATTAATTTGCACTTTTGTGATAATATGGTACAATTGAAGTTGGGGAAGTATGTTTTGCAAAATTCGAATCAAAGTCTGTTCTGAGGAATTCTTGTTATCATCTGCGTATCATGCAACCAACCAAATACGGTATTAATATCTCTAAAATCATTATAATGACATTTATTAAAATTATTCTTTTTCAAAGTGAAATGAATTTTGAAATGAATTCTACTAGAACACAGTTTGCGTTTATAAATGTACTGAAACTTCTTATATTAAATTAATTTGGAAGAAAGATTTGAAAATAAATATGTTCTCACCAAATTTATCGTCGTAATTTTAACATGCAAAATAAAAATAAATAATAAATAAACTTAGTAACATTAATAGGCGTACTGGTGTTTAAAATTCAAATACAAGGTTGATTACATTTAAGAATTAATTAATTTAGTGTCCAGGGGGAACTGGAACATAAAGTAGAAAATCACAACTAAACGCTAACGCACGTAAGCAACTCACTCTTGTTTCCGAGACTTGCCTCTATATTTAGCCCTCTCATAGTAACGCGCCTTTCCGCCGGCCGCCTGGAGCTCAGCCAATAGCAGGTACGCACTATACTGTATATTATATTTTGAGCCAAATCATATGTAATTATTTTTAAACCTTGTTCCCATTGTTAATAAAAACTTTAGTCACAAAAAAAAAAAAAACAATTTCGTTTCTCCTGCAAAAGAATAAATTATTTTGAAAATGGAGTACGATGTAAACAGGTATATATCATTTTTGTTTTTAAGAAATCTTATCGACACAATAATCAGGTTTCGGGAAAGTTTATAAATTTTAATTTTCATTGTGCAAAGAACCTTGATTTAAAAGGAAAGATCTCGAAAAGAAAAAAAGGATTATAAAATTATTGTTTTCATTATGCAAATTAAAAAGTGTTTACATTGAAGAGATTGTGTTGTATATTTCATATGGTCAGTAATATTATAGGGTCGTACTTCCATTACTGAAAAACTGGGCAGTTTCCCAGATCGGAAGATTTCAATAGAGCAAAATTTCCATTCAAGCAATCATAAATATAATAAAATCAAAACAAAATTAAAATTATTAAAAATAAACTATGCAAAGTTGAAAACTAATTAGGCTTAAAATAAATATAAAATACATATACCCTTGAAAAGAACGTTCACTAAAATACTACATTTGATTAAAATCTAAAGTTAAAACTTTATTTTCTAACTCTAAATTAGTTTTTAGCTTTCCAAATATGCGAGTTTTGTATAAACATATCAAGAAAAGCAATTTCCCCTTTAAAACATTAATTTTCAAAATTTGAATTAAAGTAAAGTGGGGTGGTTACTAAAATTATTTGCCCAGGGGAGACAGAAACAAGTAAGATCTTTTAAATATATATATATATATTATATATATAGATTTATATATTTTTTATAATATATATATATTATATCATATATATATATATATATATATATATATATATATATATATATATATATTATATATATATATACCGGGCTCAGATACACGAACCCCTACGCCCAGACGGGCAGCGCCTATCTCTATTTCCGTACCGACGCGCCACGGCCTGCCCTCATTCCCCACTCGCCCCTCACCTCCCTTCACACGTCACTACGCCCCACCCAGTGACGTGTTAATGTAAGCTTATCAATTTTAGGAATGGTATATAATTATATAATATATATATTATAATATAATATTAATATATATATATGTATATAGTATATATTATATTTATACTATATATATATGTATATATATATATGAATAATATATAAATATATAAAATTATATATTATATATATATATAATATTTATATAATATATAAATATATTTATTATATATATAATATATATATATATATAATATAGTAGTATATATATATATATATATATATATATTTTTGAGACGGCGACAACACATTTTCATACCAAAATATTCTGTGTTAAAATATCGCTGAAAAGAGTTGAGTTTAGAATACTATTCTGCGAAAAGAGCAGGGACTCAAATGACTCGTTGACTCGGTTTATAAACTCATCCATAAAAAAAGGAGGTGACTCAAAGAAAGGGAGAAAAGTGAAAAAGAAACACGGAGTTAAAACGATTATAGTCCATAAAGTGAATATCTTACATTTAGCAGGTGTATGTGGCGACTATTATTCGTTGTTGGCATTTTTACATTTTAAATTGATTTTGTGTGAAAAAAAGTTTTGACATGTGATCAATATTGTAAATTATTAAAGTATGAGGTTTTAAAATTTTCGGTGTAAAATTAGACTTGTAGGAAATACTTACTATGTTTCCTGAGGGTTATTGGTTTAAGCCCGGGTGCATATTTCTTACGAAAGATGCGGTTTATATTTAATGTACTATTTTTTTAATGAGGTAGCAGTAACAGAAGTTTGCGAATTTTAGATCTTAACGTTAGAAAAAGTTATCGATTGGTTTAAATTTTCAAGAGAAGTTTTGTATTATATATTCATAATAATATGTTTCAAAATGGAAAGTAAAATTTTTAAAAGCATTTTTTTTAGGAGTTCGATGTATTAAGTTAAAGGCTACTTAGGGCTTTCATAATCCATTAGGTTATTGCCTACTTGTGGGTTTTTCAAAATCCATTAGGTTAGGGTTACTGGGTGCTTACATCAAATCCATTAGCGTTACTCGACCGAGACCTTAGTTCGGGGCTTCATAATCCATTAAGGTTAAAGGGCTACATTGGGGGCTTTTAAAAAAATCTAGTTATATTAAAGTTTTGTAGGCAGGCACAGATTTTACTATATTTATATATATATATACTACTTATATATATAATACTAGTATATATATTATATATATTATTATATATATATATATTTATACTATATATAGCCTATATCCTACTATATTATATATATATATATATATATATATATATATATACTATTTCAAATACTCCTTTTATAGTCATTATTATTATAATCTAGTCACTCATTGGTCAACTCGAGTCAGTCACTGGTCAACGCGATTTGACTCACTGCTCCTTTCCGACAATATTTTAACATAGAAAATTTCGGTGTCAAAATTTGTGGGTTGCTGTCTACAGTTGACTTATTTTCCGCTATATTTACGTAATAATAATATATATATAAATATATATATATATATATATACTCTCATTATTATATATATATATTATATATATAATATATAATATATATATATATACTAGATATACTATTATATAGTATACTATATATAGTAATATATATATATATATATATATATATATAGGCCAAACTTAGAAGAAGTTACCCGCATCATGATCTCAAAAAAACTTAAATATGGTACCAGAAAACTCTGAGTAACATATATGGAATCAGCGTATGAAACCTGTGTACGGGAAATGAAAAAAAAAATTTTTATTTTTTTTTATTTTTTTTTTATACTCCAAAAAAAAAAACGATAGGTCAGAAGAAAAACTAATAACATATTATGGAATCGCGTGTCGAAATTGTATGATAAAATTAAAGGAAATTTTTTTTTTTATACCCAATTATTTTTTGGAATCAGCATTATTAATTTTTTTAGGGTGCTCGGCCGACGGTTGTGGACAGAGGGGGCGGGACCGGAAGTTTCCCCCCCGTCGTCCCCCAGGAGGCCGAAGGACCCCGACTCTCTCCTGCATTCTTTGCGGTTTACCCTTGGGGTATTCCTTTTAGTTAAAAAAAAAAAAAAAAAAAAAAAAAAAAACACACATTTTTTCCATTTTTTTCATACAAATTTTCATACAAATTGTTAAATATTGTTATTAGTTTTCTGATACGTTGGTGCCTCCGCTTCATCCGTTATACTGTACTGTACCTATCTTTAGTTTTCGAGATATAAAAAAAAAATAGAAAAAAAAATAATTTTTTTTCATTTTCCATACAAATTTTCATACGCTGATGATCCCATATGTGTTATCAGTTTTCTTGTACCTATCTAGTTTTCGAGATATCATGCGGGTAAATTCTTTAGTTTCACCATATTATATATATATAAATATAATATAACAAATATATATATATATATACCTATATAGTATAGTATATATATATATAATATTATTATATATATATATTAGATATTATAATAGTAATATATTATATCATATATATATATTAACCCTTTAAGTCCTAATATATTTCGGCAGCACAAAAAAAAAAAAAAAAAAAAAGCGCGACTATTCGATATCTCTGTATATTCGGAATTGAACAAATAAGTGATATTTAAAATAAAACTGATTATTTGTGATTAAATATAACAAGATAGGAATATTCACAAGATCTCGCTTCAGTATCGTTTAGGGAAAGTTTATAGTCAAGGCCGGTTGCTGTGTAAGTCTGATGCAAAGTTCAGAATTAACTCAGCGATAATATTGATATATGCACCAAAACGATGGGAGTTTGATACATTTCTTACAATAATTGGCATGCTAAATAAAAATATAGAAAGAGCATGTGAGGAAAAAGTTTAAAAGAATAGATCAGTAGTAATAGTTGGGGGGAAAAAATTTACATTTTACTGTAATGTCCATAGCCAGTAAAGTTAGGGGCTAGTTTTACTGCCACAGGTGATCAGTAAAACGCAGTTAGGGCTTAGTTTGAGCAGGCACAGTGAATCAAGTAAAGATTAGGGCTAGTTTTACGGCACAGGGATCAGTAGAGGTTAGCACAGCTAGTTTCTATTGCGGCACAGTGAATCAATAAAGGTTACGGCTACTTGCCATCTACCAGTATGTTACTTAAATTTTGTTAGGTTTATAAATACCTAACCATATACCTTTATATAGGAATATATATATATATATATATATTTATATATATACTTATAGTAATATATATATAATTCACTCAAATATACATATTATTCGATATTATAGTGAGTATATATTAGCATAGTCTCACTCAGGTACTCACTCACTCTTTACGTATTGTTATCGATATTTAGAAATATCGATTTCCATGTATCTATATTAACGAAGTATTGATTTACGATTTATCGAACCCATCAAATATCGAAAGTGTAGACTAGAAATATATTTATACTCACTCACATATATATATAGCTAGTATATTATATATATATATATAATATATATAATATATACTATATATATATATATATATATATTACTCACTCACTTAGCTAATTCTAAGAATAAATACAGGACAAATAGTTAAATTCATAAATAAACTATAGAAAATATTGTAAATTTATTATATATTATACTTAAATAAAAAAAATAAAAAATGAAAAAAATTTAAAATATAATTATACAAAACATTCCTTCTTAAAAAGATAATATATAATTAATATAATAAATTTAACAAAATAAGAATTACTAATAAAAAATAATCATAATAAATTTCGATCACACTAAAAAATAAAAAAACAACTCTACTATAATAATTATAGCTATACAAAAATACATAAAATGCAATAAACCAAAACAAGTGATATACCCATAAAATAACTGAAGTCAAAAAAAACTATATCAAACAAGAAATATAATAAAAATTATAGTAATATATAATAAAAAAAATAAATAATATATTTAAGAAATAATAATAACAAGAAACTATTAAACAATATTTACCAAAGGTATAATAGTGAAATGTCTATAACAAAGATAGCAAAAAAATAGCTTAATAAAACACCATAAAATACAAATATATAAAAAATACTCCTCGCTACCACTATACTACTAATATATATATCATACGCATGTCTAATACCTATATAATAAATAACTTAAGGCAGTGTCAATAGGTGTACAAATAAAAAGTACAAATAAAGCAGTTAAATGGCACAGCTAAAATTAGGAAGATTAAAAGGGGTCAAATAGAAATGAAACATCAGTTGGTCACATGAAAAAGAAGAACACTAAAAATTTGTGGGCACAGTGATTAAAGACAATAAAAACAAAAGCTAAAACCATCATACGAAAAACACACTACATAATATGATCGTCAGATATATTTCAGCCCGGCAAGGATAAAGCAGACAATAAACATAATTGTCTCAACCAACATATAAACCTCTCACAAAAACACACTAAATTTAGCGACGCCCTATAAACAAATTGAAAATATGAAATAAACAAATAAAGACGTAACACTAACACTACCACATAAAAATATATTTCTCGTACGAAAGATTATGAGAATGGTATATAAAACACAAATAAACGAATCACCAACATTGAATAGAGAAAAAGGCCAAAAAAATAGAACATAACAACCTAAGCTATAAGATATGAAGACGCGACAGGAAAACACTAAAGAATTTCTCTCGATCGAAAATAGGTTTTGCGAAAATGATAAAAATTCAACACAGACACTCTAACCAAATTAAATTTGTTAAACTAAACTTCACTAAAGCTAATAAATACCAAAAAACACACATAATAATAATCATCAAATAAAAAAAAAACCCTTACCAATAAGTTAGATCTACAAGTCATTGGTAGACATTTTTAAAAAAATAAAGTATAAGTAAAAATAAGCGAAAGTAAAAAAATACATATTGTAATAAATGATACAAATTCAATTAAAGTGTTGATATAAAGTGGTTGATTAAATAACACAAAACAATAAAAAAACACCTATATAACACACTTAAAATAAACTTAATGTCCCGCCTCCCTAAAACACCTGAAAGAAAAAAATACACGATAATCCAAACGTTTTGTTACCACAAAACCACAAAACTGCGACAATACAAATGGGCGCACTAAGGGTCGTATCATAGAAACCTGATTATTATCCACGCGCACATCATATATAACTACACAAAAATCAAGAATTAATATTGAGAAAAATTATAACAATATGGTGAAGAAAACATAAATTCATAAATTTGTAATGCTGAACGACCAGAATTTTTTTATTTTTTTATCTAGTAAATCAATCAAAACAAAGTAACACTTACACTAATTTCTTATTATATTATAAATTACAATTAAATTAACTAATATGATTAAATTATATATATTAAAAATTAATATAACTATAATAAATTATATATAATATCAAATTAATTTATATCATATATTATATAATATACATTAATTATCACAATAAAAAAGCCACCATACTATAAAAAGAGATCATACATAAATAAACAACATATTATACAATCGAATAAATTATATAGATCCTGAAGAAGGTCAATCAATAATTAAAGGCAGCAAAAGAACGGATGCAATATTTGTTATAACAAGATTCATCATCACAAAAAATGTACTTAAAACATCAAAAGAAACCAAAATGACAATATATCTAAATATAACATGTAGAAATATTTGCAATAAACTACAGCAATTTGTGTTGAGGTAGAACCTTGACTGCAAGAAACAAGGAGTAATTGGTGTGACACAATTGAATATACATATGGAAGAAATCAAGGTCTACAACTAAAATAGAGTTATGCCAATAAAAAACAAATATAAACAACAAGCAATAAATGAGTAATCAAGCGACTAACACGCAAACAATAAAAATCCCGTGACCATCGAAGTGAGATATATCTCAGATCGACGATTAGAGCGAAGTTTTGAAAAGAACAGGAAGGATATGCAGAACGAAAAAAACCGAAAGAGAGAGCTACCTATGACAATTGAAGAGAAACCCTCAGGAAAGTAATCATTACGGGAAACATAGAGAAAACCATAAATGGACATGGTAGAGATCTCACCCCCAGTCTGGAGAAAGGATGAAGAATATGATGCAATAGAAATCGTTATATTGAAGAAGAGGAACATAGGTGTATTGAAACGGTAGAGACGAGAAACCAAAAAACAAACACTAAGAAGGAGAGATGGAAAGTATAGGTGGAGATCTAGCAAATTGACTGCAAGTATTAAAACACAAAAGTATAGAAATAAGGTCAGAGATTAAGAAAAGAAAAGCGCGCGTAGAACGCGAATCACGCTCACAGGGATTGTGTGACTAGAAATGAAGGGAGACTGCTCAACTAGTGAGTGCATGTGAGTCGTTGTGAGGAAATGAGACAGCTACGCCAATATATGCACAAATCCAACATGTTGTCACTGGCTGTTGAGTGACAAGAAATTTGTAGAATGACCGATTTAAAAACCAGAGAGAAATTTAAAAAAAGAAGAAAGTGTTTGTAAGATGACCATAAGTAAGTGGCCAAGATGAGGGTGAGGAAGGAAGAAATGCAGAGCGAGAAAATGGAAGCTGTCGCGTGATAAAAGAAGGTCTTATACAATGTTGTGGAATTGAAAAAATCTGAAGATATATATATATGTTTCTCTGTTGGGGAGTGAAAAAGGTAGGTTAAACAGTAATTCCCATCTTCAGGAAAAACATACAAACATGGTAATAATACAAATTATATTTCACATTTGTAAGAATAGTAACTTTGGAATGGGAACTTACATATAACAGTAAGTAAAAGATATTGTCTCATATATATAAATTAAAAACTAGTCTAAGTAGACACCGAATAACTATGAATATAATCTCACACGGAGGTACGCTCACGTGTGGGATATATAAGAGCATGCAATGAAACACAGAGGGCAAAAGTGCTGTTTAAAGACCGGGTAAAAACTCAAGTGAAGAGATCACAATATAGTAAATGTGCAAAATTGTGAATAATGATTGTGATAGGTGAAAAAAAGTTCGGGACTTTGATTAAGATTGGTTACGAAGGTATCAATAGTGAGGTAGAAAATGAAGAAAGCGTAGAAGAAGAAGGTATATAATGTAGGAGAAAACATGAAACGTCCAATTACAAGATCAACCATAAGGATGTATAAAAAAAACAAAATATGAGTGGGATAACAGGCATCGAAAATACTACGCAATGATAATGATAACACCGAAAAACTAGTAAAAGTGTCGCGTTAGGTTCAGCTGAGGTAAAATATGCATGTATGCAATGTAAAACACAGTATGGGGGTCAAAGCGTGGATAATAATAACCCGGAAAATATAAATACTCAAAGTAAATAACAATGTTAATATCTCAATAAAAGTGATTAGTGGAAATTTATAAGTACAAAAAAGCGGTACTTTTTATCATGCTCTTGTTTGCGCGTAGAAATAAGGGTAGAAAATAAGTTAATTTTAAGCAGAAATATGAGTGAAAAGTTGAGTGAATGAATAAACAGGTGCACCTACCACCACTCAAAGAAAATTAACGTGTGTCAGAGTTCCCGTAATTAAATAATAATACATAGATAGACTGGAAAAGCAAGGTAAAGGATTAATCGTTCTATAAATATGATTCACCAGCAATACAACATGAACTAAAATCCCACATACCAGCGATTACCTGGAGTATAAGAGCGCCATGGCCTCAGAAACTAATCAGAATATAGTGAGTCATAATGCTGAAAATTATATACACTCAAAAAACGTCAAGGAAATGTGAAGTATACCTAATAACTTAATAGTGGCAAATAGTTGCCGATAATGGTAGTAGAAATAAACACGCTCGAAGAATGTGAGTGCGAGAGTGTTAGACGTTATATGGGATGATATATGTGAAGTGTGAAAAACAAAAAGCAGTGAAGAAGGTAGAAGGTGAAAAGATGACTGATGGAACAACAGGTGGTCATAACGAAGAAATTGTAGTGAGTAGATAAAAACAAATGAGTAACTAAGCAAAAAAATCGCATGGAAACCACTCTGAACACGAAGTAAAGAATACGCTGGTGGCGCCTGTGGGAAATGGCAGGTCTCAATAGCCCCGAGTAACACATCACAGGTGGTGCAAAGTGCGGATAAAACCGGAAAATCTTCTTACTCGACATAATTGGTTAAACCATATCAACGTTGGCTACTTAAGGGAAAATAGCTCATAAGAGAAAAAAAAGACGTACTGTGAAGGTGCGAAGGGAGATGAAAAATGAAGAAAAAGCAAGTGAGAAGTAAATGATAAAACAGGGTATCAGATAGATCTGTGAAGTGACTACAAAGTAGTTGGTGGTCGAAAAATTTTTCACCCGAGTAAATAATATTTATATGCAGTGGATGAATGGTCAAGAGAGAATAAAAACGGACTCAGGAGGAACCAAACAAAGAAGTGATGCGGGGCTGGGTGAAAGTGGCAGGCACAGGAAACACATGAGTGGGTGCAAGCTCGGAAAATTACCGGAACTGCAAGTGAGATTAACAAACTAACGTGTGCAAACTAATTGCTAAAAAGCTGTGTATGCGAAGAGGCGAAATGGGGAAGGGAAAATGAAGAAAAAGCGAAATGGGGAGAGGGGAAAAAGGTGAGGAAAAACAGGCCACTAACGTAAGTAATAGGAATAAAAAGTGAAAGAGTGGGTGGAAATTGCATCGAAAAACGGAAGGTGAGAGCAACGTGAAAACTATGAAAAATAACGGCTGCTGGGGAAAGCATGCAATGGAAACACATGAGGTGGGCAAAGGCGGGAAAATACCGTGGAAAAAACTCAAGTGTTAAGATGAACCAAAGAAGGGCGAAAGGTGAAAGTGGAGGAAAGAAAGCGACTGGGAGAAGGAGTCGAAGTGTGGAATGTGGAAAAAAGGAGGCCAAACGTGAAGAAGGAATAAAGGATGAGGAAAACAGGGTGGGATGCAAAACTAACGAAAATTGATGTGAGGATATAAAAACAAAAGAAAAAGTCAGAAAAAAACGGCAACTGGAAAGACACTTGAAAAAAACTGAGGAAGAAAGGTCACGGCGCGGAAATAGCAGTGCAAGTGAAACACAGAGAGGGCAGAATGAGATTAATACCGAAAAACTGCAGTAAGAAGTGGTGGTATAAGCGCCGGAGTCGTAAGTAAAACATGGCGTGTTTTCACCGTGGGTTCCGTGACAGTGAAAGTGTTAAGAAAATAAAGGTCGGAAGTGAGAAAGGTGAAAGGGTGGAGGAAAACAGGGTGCACCAACGGAGGAAAGTAGGTGTTGGGGAGAAGTGAAAAAAACAAATACGAAAATGCAGTAAAGAAAAACGTCAAGGTGAAGGAACACCTAAAACAGTCAAGTAAACACGGCTGCGGTAGGAAATAAGCATGGCAAGTGAGACAACAGTTAGATGGGCAAAGGGGAAAATACCGGAAAAAACTCAAGGTAAGATGACCAAATAACAAAGGGGTGGAAAGTGAGGAAAAAAATGGGCGTACGGGAAGAGGCGAAATGGAGTGAAAAAGTGAGAAAAAAGAAAGGATAAGAAAATGGAGGATAAAATTTCAAGAAAAAAAAAAGTATGATGAAAAACATGAAAGTGATGAAAGGAGTTAGAAAAAAAACGCAAGTGAAGACACCCGAAAGACGAGAAAAATCCGGTCGGCGTGTGATGAAATTGAGCAGGTCAAGGAAACACATAGGGCATGGGAAATTCCCCGGAAAGGAACGCAATGTGAAAAGATACCAGAAGAAGTAGTGCCAAAGGGGATGGAAAAAGGCAAAAATATCGTGAACGGAGAGGTCAAAAATGAAGAAGAATGAAGAAAAGGCGAAAGAGAAGATAAAAAGGATGGAAAAACAGAGTAGGCACAACGTAAAAAAGAGAGTGTATAGGGATGATGAAAAACAGAAGTACGGAAAGCGAGGAAAAAAACGTGCAATGTAGAGACACAAAAGAACATAATAAGCACGGCGGCGGGGAAAGAGGCAAATCAAAAACACAAGTGGACAAAGGGCGTAAAATACCGGTAGAACGCAAGTGTAAGATGTATACCAAGAAGTGAAGTGGGTACCCAAAGGAAATAGAAAAACAGCGGAAAGGAGTAGCGCGTAAATGAGAGATAAGAAGATGAAAAGAAGGGACGATAAATCTGTTCGTTGTAAAATGGCGTTATGAAATTTGAAGATCTCCAATGAGCACTAGAGAAGAACCATTCGAAATTAATGGAGGGGCGAGAGATAGAAGAAAAGACAGAGAAAGAGTTAGTAGTGAGAAAGTGATAATGATAGAGGAGTTTGAGAAATAACGGTGACAGAAGATGGTATGAAAAGGGACACCTCAGAAAACTATGAATAAAAGTCCTCTGCGTGGAAAGGCAATGGTCAATGGGAAACACAGTAGGGGCAAAGGCGGAAAAGAATAGCCGTGTGAAAAATCAATGAGAACCAAAGGAGTGGTCAAGAGGTGTGGAAAGGAGGGAAAAGCGAGTAAGAGGGCGTAAATGGAAGGTGGAAAAGTGTAAGGAAAAAAGCGATAAGTGGAGAGGAAAGTGGTTAGTAAAACAGGGTGCAACAACTAAGGAAATAGGGTATAGAAAAACAAAATGAAATGCGAAAAAGTCAATGTAAGCACCTGAAAACAATAAAATGCCTCGCGGTGGAAATGCAGGCAAGAAACACCATGAGTGCAAAGCGAAAAAGTCCGTAAAAGTGCGTCGAGATAAGGACGTAAAACGAATCAAGGTAATGGAGGAAAAAGCGGCGGAAGGAGCTAAAAGTGGAAGGGAAAAGAAAGAAAAAGCGGAAGAAAGATAAATTGAGTAAAACAGGGGTGCAAAAACTAACGAAAGTATTGGATAGTTAAAAACAAAGAAAAGCAGTAAAAACGGTCAAGTAGCACCAAAAACGAGTGAATAAAATCACGACTGGGAACATGCAGGCAAGAAACACAACAAATGATTGACAATGCCGGAACAAGTCAAAGAACTTACCGAAAAGAAACAAAGGTAAAAAGGAAACGTACAATCAAAGAAAAAAGAAGAAAACATTATTATTATTAAAAAACACGTCACATAATGAAAATTAGAGAAAAAAACAAGAATAAAGTCAAAAACACAAAAACACCAAAAGCAATATAACAAACGAACGTCCGAGAAAGAAAAATTACAACATATGAAAACAAGAAAACCGGAAAAGAAAAGTAAAAAATACAAAACAGAAAAAAAGAAATTCACACACAAATGGAATAAAAGAAAGAAAAAAGAAAATAAAGGGCAATAACCAAACCTGGAACAATAGAAGCTGTCAAAAAAGTAAAGCTAGATCACAAATCAAAAAAAAACGCAATGAGAAGACATCGAAAACTCGATACAAAACGACCAGCGAAATGCACAAAAAGATACCACAGAAGCAAACTAAAATACCAAAAACCCAATAAAACCAAAGAAGACAAATTAAAGAAAAACAACATTTAAATGAAACTAATGACACAACAAAAAAGAAAAAAAAGATACACTAGAGAATAAAGAAGGAACCATCTATTAAAGAAAGAGAAGTAATTTGATCTTTCAAAGAAAGAATATAGGATAAAAGAACCCAAATAAGAAACAGGAAAAAAAACGCAATGAAGACAACCGCGTAAAAGCAAAGAAAAATCCATGCGCGAAAATGGCACAAGAAGAACAGATCAGAACAAAACCAAAAAAACTCAGAATAGATGACCAAAAATCAAAGAAAAATAGAAAAATCGACATAAATCAAATTAAGAAAAAAAAAACTATTTGTTATAACTATGCGATGTCATCAACAATCGTGTAAGAATTCCCAACGAAACGAAAAACCCCAAAAACACCAAATAAATATGCCCAAAATCACCTTTCTAAAATCTCCACACGCAGCCCCCAAAACCTCAAAAAAACCATAAAAACGAAATGTAAAAAAAAACACAAATCAAGAAAAAAAAAAAAACAAAAAGTGAAATACAAAAACCTGAGCACAAATAAAAGTAATAAAAAAACAAAAGAAACAGAAAAAACGCACGAAAAGACCACCAAAACTAAAAAAGATACTCCTAAACATAAAGAAACAAATATCAAATCAAAAATACCAAAAAACAATAAAACCAAAATCAAAGAAATAAAAAATCACAAAGCAAAGAAAAAAAAAAAAGAAGCGCGAAAAAGTAAGCGAAAAACAGCACAACTAATAAATAATAAAAAAACCCAATATGCAGCAAAGAATGAAAACTCAAACACCCAAAAACATTAAAATACAGGCAGATAACGGACAATAGAAAGATGCCAATAAAATGGAAAAACCAAAAACCAAAAAATTAAGAAAAAATGTCAAATCAAAAATCACTAATGCAACTGAATAAAATAATAAAACGAAAAAGGAAAGAAAACGGTGATAAAGCTAAGAAATAAAAAAAACAAATACTGAAACAAAAAGCATAAAGATGGATTAAAACTAAATAAAACACCGCAACATAAAAAGCAGCGAAAATCAAAAGCAAAAATAAACCAAAAATACCAAAAAAAAAGAAAGAAAAACTAATATAACAAAAATGTAAAAATAACAAAAAGAGACAGAAACAGAAATAGAATGAACAAAAATGCGAAAACGCAAAAACCAATAAAACAAATAACAAAAAAAAAAAAACGACTAACAAAAAGAACAAAATTAACAAAACATAAAAAAAAAAACAGACAAAATGAAAAAAAAAAAGCAAAATGAAATCAAAAAAGAACGTCAAAAACACTAAAACAAGTAAAACCTCGCGGAAAATGCACAATAAACACAGATCAACGAAGTACCGATAAACACCAAAAGATAAACCAAAATCAAAAAAAGAAAAAAACACTAAAACTCAAAGAAAAAAAACAAAGCAATAAAAGAAGCCAGACTAAAAAAGAATAAATAAACAATAATAATAAAATAATATCGTCAAATGAATTATATAATTCAAAAAAAAAAAGCCCATACGTTTTACAATGAACACAACAAAGAAAGAAACGCGAAAAACAAAAAACAAAATAAAAAAATAGAAAAAAGCACTAAAACAAAATGAAAAAAAAAAACAAAAAAAAGAAAAAAAGCAAAACAAAAAATATAAGAAAACAAGAAAACTCTGTCTAAGCAGCAGAAAAACATCAAAATACAAAACACTGAGCACAAACAGACAGAGAAACCATAAAACTAAGAAACCGAAACCGAGAGAGACACGAAAAAAAAACAAAACAAAGGAAGAATAAAGAAAAACTAAAACTAAAACCTAATAAAGAAATGGGAAGAAAAAGAGAAAAATAAAAATAAAAACAGCACAACAATAAAGATAAAAAAACAAATAAAATCATAAAAAACGACAAAAAACACCGAAAACAAAAAAAGCCCGCAGCGAAACGACAAGAACAACAAAGCAAATACCAAAAAAACTCAAAAAACAAAAAATCAAAGATGAAATGTAGAGTGAAAGCTCACGATCACACTGCCCTCCAAAGAATCCAATGAGCAAAAAAAAACGAAACTAAGCTAATATACATCAAAACAGAGAGCGCAACGAACAAAAATAAGTAAGAAAAACAATAAAAATCAAAAAAAAACCTCAAAAACACCAAAACAAAAAACCACAAATGCAACAAAACACAACAAACTGATACAGACAGAAAAGCTAGATATCAAAGTACACAAAACATAACTCTTCCCACATTCACAACAACCTGTATAAATAAAAACTATACACTGCATAGCAAAATCGAAAACTCTCTCTATTAACATACATATTATCAAACACTTATGAGAAGACAAATGCAATTAACAGAGATTAAAACTTTAAATCACATGGATC
>JABUQX010096826.1:0-5000 GCA_015478945.1 Trachelipus rathkii
AAAAAGAGAGAGATTCGCACAACATCGATGAGAGGTGGGCAATGTTTCGCCAATATATTTAAATTTTTAATACATTCCTTGAATTCCATTTTTTCTCTTTGAAATAACAATTACTATCTTTATTTTAATAACAATTAATGCTCCCTTATCGCTGAGGACAATTCTATATTTCTTTGGTTCGCAAATTTTAAATTATTTTAGGGATATATTGTAAGTTAACAAATATAAGGATTTCTTTTTTTTCTTACTACAATTAAGATCTTTAAATTTTGGCTGCACATCGAGCCTTTTGATTTAAATAATTCCTTTCAACACTTTTTCACAGACCTTTGAATACCACGTGATCTAGATTTCAATTGGGTACTTTAGTTTTAGCTTTTTCCACAATCCTTAATAGATATTACATTTATATTATCACATTTTAAATATGATATATCATTTATATTGAAATGACTGGATTTAGGTTATTTTAAACTTTATTGTGAAGTCAAATTTTGTTTTTTATCCATCTCTCCTCATCGTCTCTCTCGTCTCTTCCTTCTCTCTCCTCTCTCTCTCTCTCTCCTCTCTCTTCTTCTCTCTTCTCCTCTCTCTCATCTCTCTCTCTCCTTTTTAAGCAAATGTACATTTCATTACATTTAAGGAGGTAATGCAGGTTTAATTTATAGCGTGGGTTTGGAAATAAACAAGAAATAAGATGGTATTGAAGTAATAATGAGTTTTAATAATAAATTTTAATTTGAGTTTTATATAAATCCCACTGGTAGAAACTTTCATTTGATAAAGTACAAGCTAATATGACATTACGGTACTTGTTGTTTTTTTTTTTGGTATATCTTAATTTTCATTTGTTCTATTGATTTAAATTTCTAATTTGAATATATATATTTGTCCCACCGGAAATTAAAGTGTATTGAATTTAGTTAATGCTATTAAATTTTAATTTTTATTGAGTTTCTTTGATTTTTAATTCCTAATTGAGTGTTTCCAGTATTGACGCACAAGGGAAATGCTTTTCTTCATTTAATTTCTTAATTTCTTTTGGTAAATTCTATTGTAATTTTTTAGAAACTTTTATTTTTGGTAATTGTTTTTTTAGCTCTCCCTAATTTTGTTTATGGTGTGTATATTATACTTTTCCACCGTGGATATCCAAAGAAATTCGATATTATTAACATTTTTGGAAATTTCGTTTATTGTAGATTAGTTTTACTACTTGTAAAGGAATCTATAACTGACTGTTAGTTGGAGTTTAATTATAAGTGTATTTTTTATTATATTGAGCATTATCTAAATTGGAATTTTCTAATCATATTTTATTTTGACAAATGTTTTTTTTAACTCTTTGATATTTGTTATTATGTCAGTATTCCAGGAAATATTTAGTCTTGTCTAACCTTGTCTAACTATCATAATCCCAACGAAAAATTGCAAATACATAACAAAGTTTTTATGCAAGAACATAACATAAAAATAACTAAACTTAGAGCTAATATTAAACATAAAAATAATATTCTTTGAATAAAATATCAATAGTAAATTGTGTAATGGCTTACTGATTTAAAAAGCACGTAAATCAATTAATAATCACGTAATCAAACTCGCCTCCACTCCCTCCCCTCACCCACCCTTGCCGTGACCCTATGATTCATAGTCATAATTCTGGAGTATCATTTAGGATAAACATAAGCATAAAAATTCTTATATATCTGACAATATATTATATTAAAATCACTAAAGCTACATATCATGAAACCTGAAACTGAAATATAATGACAATGACAAACCAACATAAACACCATCAGACTACGAGAGAGAATAAACAGCCAACATCTAACGAAAGTTCATTCCTAAGAACAGTAAGTAACTCAACATTGCAATATACAGAACTTAACCTTTGTCACACATCTCACGATCTCATAACAATATGTTGCTCTTTTACCTTAACATAGTCTTATCTCCTCCAAAAATATCATAACTTACTATTACATTACAGAAAGATCGAAATATATGCCTAAGGTAAAACAAAAGTTTTCACATCAAATAAAGCTAACTAATCATAACTGAACTAAGAATATAATGTACAACGACAAACCTAACATACTTCACATATGAATAATCTGCTAACATAAAGTAGCTAACAGGACATACAAAACCTAATGTATACCCAGTTTTAAAACATATCAGCAACAGGTAAAGCAGTATTATCTAACAAAAAATCCCTACAAAGTTACCAATCTATCAAAGATAACAAGCATCTTGAACTATGAAACATGACCACTAACCTCTTCTATCAAAATATTAAATTATACACATCATTTTGAACTAACAAAAAACGTAGACATTACAAAATTCTCGGGTAATACCTAACGCATTACCAGGAAAACCTAACCTATGCCCACGTTTCTAACACATCACCGCCAATTAACACAGTAATATCTTACGAAACTAATCATTTCTCTAACAAATCAGTTTTAACTTCACATTGTCATAGTAATATTTAACAAAACGTAACAGAAAATAAACAAAGCCTAACATATCTAACACTTACAATGAGCGAAAACCTACAATAGACCCACTAAAATTTTATCTACGAACAAGACAATTAAACAATTGGACCTATGAATTAGAGTTCTCAACCTATCCTCATTACACAGAAAAACTCATACCTATAATCCTGCTTTTCAAATCATATCATCTGCAGATAAAGCAGTATACTTAACAAAATTCCTACAAATCTCCAAACTAATCAAGACACCAGCATCCTGAACTACTGAAATTGATACTACATCATCAAAGTGTTCTGCATATCCTTAATTAAAATCATTAACTATAAATATATATAAATAAACAAAACATAGCAAAATTCGCTGTCAAACATCATAAAATAACCTATAGATCATACAGATCACGTAAACGCTAAATAATATTTCCTGACCTAAAAACATATAGTACTCATAACATACCTGACATACATTAAGCGTAAATAAACTGTAACATTAACAAAGGTATAACATCTCAAGCTTTACATAGGCTAGTGTGTTTTGGCGAACATGCGCAATCAAACAAAGGCGATTCAGTCCAGAACTGTAAGCTTCAAATACTTATTTATTATTCATTATTATTATATTATTAATTATATTATTATATTATTATTATAAATTATTATTGATTTATTATTATTATTTATATTATTACATTATTATTATTTATTATTTATTATTCATTATTTTATTAATATATTATATTATTTTATTATTATATTATTATTATTATTCATATATTTATATATTAATATATTATTAGTAGTATATAGTAAAGTAGAGTGGTTGTAGAGTAGTAGTAGTAGAGTAGTAGTAGCAGCAGGTAGTACATACGTAAGGTAGCAGTAGTATAGCAGTAGCAGTATTTAAAATCATAAAAAGTTTTAAAACCGTGAAACTATCACATATTCCCTATAACTAAGAACATGAAATAACCCTTTACGTGCGAATAAGACAGTCAACATTGAAAAAGTACATACTGCTTAAAAATATCAGTAAAGAACTACATCAACAATTTCGAGCAGTCAAAAAGAAGTAACCTACTCCTTACAAATCCTCTACAAAGAAACTAACTATCATACTACCAAGGTTTGAAATTGCTATAAAGGGTAAAGACACAGGTGTTTCAGTTATGATTACACTGTAGGGCCTAACATTAAGGGATATTCTTCATGTTTAATAACATAACCAAACAATTTTTCAGGACGAGCCCCAGCTACTCTGAAGCATTCCCAAGAGAGATGCATGAAGATCCATCTCGGGTACCCCCCCCCTCCGAAAGGGGTTGTTCAGTGGTTTACATAATGGACACAGCCCTCGGCTGTGCCTTTACCCATAACGCCTTACCGCTTTACGGTAGTAAAACATTAACAATATTTGTTAAAAAATATGACTTGAATCAATTAATCACATAGATCAATCATATCAAAGATCATAGATGCAATTAGATCAATAATCACGGTGGGATGGGAGGGTAGGGTAGGTGGTTTGACTTTCTGATTTACAGGATTTTACTGCTTTAGTCGTACCTATAAAAAACAAATTTTTTAAATATAAACATGAAAGAGAATAAATATTAGTAAAAAACAAAAATGATTTAAACAAAATAAGAAAAAATAAATAAAGTTTGTGTTAATGTTATAAAAAATATTATTGAATCAATGTAATAATAGATCAATAGATCACGATGGGGTGGGGAGGGGCAGGGTGGGTGTTTGAATATACTGATTACCGCTTAGGTTGTATAAAAATGTAATTTTACGTTATATAACATAAAAAGAATAAAAGTTTTGTGTTATTGATAACAAATATGCTTTAAATCAATGAGATCAATAGATCAACTAGATCAACTAGATCACGGGTGTGAATGGAGGTAGGGTAGCGGTGGTTTGACTTACTGAGTTTCCAATGATTACTGCTTTAGGTATGTAAAACAACAATTTTATGTTTATAACAAAAAAAAAATAAAATTTTTAGTAAAAAGAAAAAAGTTTTTAAGTTATAAACAAAAAAGGAATAAAAGATTTGAAAAATTACAATAATAAATAATTTAAAAAGTAATTAAATATTTAAAAATAAAGACCTTGAGTGAACTCAAGCATCGAGCTGTTCCACTCTACGTCCTATTTATTCTTCGTCTCTGTGCTCTCCCAAATTTTAATTTTCATGTCAATTCCAAGATTTGGTGGTATAGATCTCAAACAAAATGTTGAGCATAGTCGACACCGTAACCTCGGTGGTGAATCGATGTTTACCTTATAAGAAAGGTGTATACCAAGTTTCATCATTTCTATTCAATTTGCCAAGATTTTGGTGGCACACGCCCATCCCCCTAATTGGCAAGTAGAGGCACTTTACTCGGGTTGTATCTGAGTATACACTAATTAAAGTCGGGTGTATACCAACTTTCATAGTTCACGCGTGATTTCCCTGATGTTTTCAGGGGCCACATCCCCT